>CAUYSK010070804.1:0-25777 GCA_963575035.1 Avahi laniger
TTCCAATTTAATGGTGAGCCCATATGGTGTTTGTTTTTCCATTCTTACGATACTGTACTTAGGAGAATGATATCCCAGTTCCATCCAGGTTGCTTCAAAATTAGCTCACCATTAGCTCACCATTTTTTAATGGCTGAGTAGAGTTCCATGGTATACATATACCACAATTTATTAACACACTCATGAATTGATGGGCACTTGGGTTGACTCCACATCCTTGCAATTGTGAATTGTGCTGCAATAAACATACTAGGGCAAGTATCTTTTTGATAAAATGGCTTTTTTTCTTTGAGTAAATACCCAGTAGTGGTATTGTTGGATCAAATGGTAAGTCTACTTTTAGTTCTTTGAAGTATCTCCATACTGCATTCCACAGAGGTTGTACTAGTTTGCAGTCCCACCAACACCCATCAACAGTGTATAAGTGATCCTTTCTCTCTGTATTCATGCCGGCATCTGTTGTTTTGGCACTCTTTGATAAAAGCCATTCTAGCTGGAATTAGGTGATGTCTCTTTGAGGTTTTGATTTGCATTTATTTCCCTGAAGATTAGAGATGTTAAACATTTTTTTCATGTGTTTATTGGCTATTAGTCTATCTTCTTTTGAAAAGCTTCTGTTCATGTCTTTTGCTCCCTTTTTAATGGTGTTGCTTAATTTTTCTTCTTGCTGATTTGCTTGAGTTCTTTGTAGATTCTGGTTATTAGCCCTTTATCAGATGTATAGCATGCAAATATTTCCTTCAATTCCATAGGTTATCTATCTGCTCTATTGGTTGTTTCCTTGGCTGCTCAGATGCTTTTAATTAAATCAAGTCCCATTTATTAATTTTTGTTATTGCTATCATTGTCTTGGTCTCTTCTTCATAAATTCTTTGCCTAGACTGATGTCTATAAGAGTTTTTCCAACATTTTCTTCTAGAATTCTTATAATTTCTTGCCTTAGGTTTAAGAATATTACACATTTTGAATTAATTTTTGTGAGTGGTGAGATGTGAGGATCCTGTTTCAATCTCCTACATGTGGCTGTCCAACTTTCCCAGCACCATTTATTAGGCAAAAACAGCCCTAGGGGAAAATTCATAGCCTTAAAAGCCTACATGAAATAGACAGAAATATCACAAATCAACAATCTATTGAATCACCTCAAGGAATTGGAAAAGGAAGAGCAAACCAGTCCCAAGCCCAGCAGAAGAAAGGAAATAACTAAGGTCAGAACAGAACTAAATGAAATCGATAAAAAAATGATTATATAGAAGATTAATGAAATAAAAAGTTGGTACTTTGAAAAGATAAACAAACTCAATAGACCTCTTGCTAGATTAACCAGAAACAGAAAAGAAAGGATCCTAATAGTCTCAATTAGAAATTAAAAAGGAAATATTATAACTGATAACACAGAAATACAAAATATCATCTCTGAATACTATAAAAGTCTCTATGCACACAAACCTGAAAATTTGGTAAGGAAATGGACAAAGTCTTAGAAACACACAACCTCCCGAGACTGAATCAGGAAGAAATAGAACTCCTGAATCTGCCAATATCAAGTAACAAAAGTCAAGCACTAATAAATAATCTTCCAACAAAGAATGTCCCAAGACAGATGATTTCACAGTCAAATTTTACCAGAGTACAAAGAAGAATTGGTACCCATATGCAGAAATTATTTCATAACATTGAGAAGGAAAGAATCCTCCCCAACTTGTTCTATGAAGCCAGTATCACCTTGATACCAAAGCCAGGAAATGATACAAAAACAAAAAAGAAAACTAAATATCAATATCCCTTATGAATATAAAAACAAAAATTCTCAATAAACTTCTAGCAAACTGAATTCACCTGCACATCAAAAAAAATCCACCACAGCCAAGTGGGCTTCATCCCAGGGAGGAAAGGATGGTTCAACACACATAAATCCATAAATGTGATTCACTACATAAACAGAAGCAAAAACAAAGACCATATGATCATCTCAATAGATGCAGAAAAAACATTTGACAAAATTCAGCACCCTTTTATGATAAGAACTCTTAAGAAAATAGGCACGGATGGAAAATATCTCAAAATTATAAAAGCCATATACAACAAATCAACAGCCAACATCACACAGAATGGGAAAAAATTGAAAGAACTAGAATTAGACAAGGTTGTCCACTGTCTTCACTTCTATTCAACATAGTGCTAGAAGTGCTAGCCAGAGCAATCAGGCAAGAGAAAGCAGTCAAGGGTATCCACAAGGGGAAAAGAGAAGTTAATCTATCTCTCTTCACTGATGATATGATCTTATATCTAGAAAACTCTAAAGATTCTGTCAAGAGACTCCAGTAATTGATAAATAAATTCAGCAAAGTTTCAGGTTACAAAATCAATGTACACAAATCAGTAGTATTTCTATATACCAACAATAGTCAAAGTGAGAATTAAATCAAAGACTCAATATCTTTCATATTAGCGACAAAGAAAATAAAATATCTAGGAATATATTTAACCAAGAAAGTGAAAGACCTCTACAAAGAGAACTATGAATCACTGAGGAAGGAAATCACAGAAGATGTAAATACATGGTAAAAACATGCCATGCTCATGGATCAGCAGAATCAACATTGTTAAAATTTCTATACTACCCAATGTGATTTACAGATTCTTTGCAATCCCCATTAAAATACCAATGTCATTTTTCTCAGATCTAGAAAAAGTAATTCTATTCTTTGTTACAATTCAGTCCCCCTCAACAATATTCCAACTTAATATATCTGTAATTGAAAATAATAAGAGTTATGTTGTTTTCTATGGTTTAAAATCCTTTAAGTATAATTTCCAGAAATGAAAAATTCACATAGCATTTCAGGGGTGATAGTTACAGAGTACTTGGTAAGTTTTACTGCAAGGACAGGTGATAGTACATATGATGGCCACCTGTATGACAATGGTTGAATTTCCATTTTTAACTCTTTTAAAATATAAACACATCAATTGTATAGTGTCATGTTTTGCATTGCCTGACAAATGTTTAGGAGATATTATGTTGATGAATTCTAAAGAGAGGATATTCTAATTTGGGAAAATGATAAATGTGAGTGGTAGTAGGAAAAAAGACCCTTTGGGTAACTCCACCATACAACTAACAATAATGATTCTCAACAAGATCTAACCCAGGACCAGAGTTTGAGATAAGAACTAATTTTACAGTAGAGACGTTCCCTCAAGCAACTATCTCTGATGTTTTGATCAGGGTGAGATTCACTGCAAAAATCACAGTGGAAAGTATTTTGGTCTTCGGAAAACATATCTCATCCCATTTACAAATCACTGAAATGTTGGATACAATCTCTCCAGCTCATCTTAGCAAATAGAAGGTGCTCAAAACTGGTTGTTGAGTTGGTCTCCCACTGTCTGCATCTCCTAATTGTTTACCAAATACCTATTGAACAAACTAAAACAATACTTATATTTCAATAAAGGAAACTAACTTTATCCTTATGTAATTATTTCCCACAACAGAGTTAAGCATTTATTTGATTCCTGTAGTTTTTACTCTACAGATAGCTTTCACTTGAAAGACAAAAATTAGAAATGTTAGGTGTCATCAATGACTAAACATTGGTGATTACAAATGTAGTTAGTGTATACATTATCTACTATGCTATGAAAAGTTTAAGTTCCTAGTTTTGCTCAGAAGAAAAGACATCAAATCAAAATTATTTATTGGTAATATTTTCTATCAATCACAGGTTCAAAATCTGGACACTGTTAGCCAAGAACCCACATGCAGAAAGGAAATTATTCTTTAAACGAATACAAGGCATTTGGGTGGCTTCTAACCTTTACTTGAAGATTGGCCACATGTAAGACATGGTGCATATGGACATGGAACAAGGCCTAATCTGTTCTCCCGTTAGAAAATTCTGTGGTTGTTTGAGAATCCAAGGTCCAGAGCCAGATGCCCTTGTATCAAAGAGTGATTCAGAACTTAGTAGTTCTGTGATTTTAAACAAGCAATCTATCTTCCCTGTGTCTTGACTTCGTCAAACATAAAACAGGAAAAATATTGGAACCTACTTCATAGATTTTTGTTGCAAGAGAGAAATGAAATGCATGCTGACTTCAGCACAATACTAGGCATATAAACCATTCTAATAACTATTAGCTATAATTATTATTAGTACATACTATAGACTTTCAAAAAATGTTTGTAATTCTACAAGGAAATATACCTCCTTTGATTAAATATTTTTATTATATTTTTATCACCATTATAATTAACATCATTATTGCTATCATTATGGTAAGCCATCAGTCATATTAATCAAGGTAAGAAGTTTTACTATGCTGACATCAGCCATATAAAAGAGATAATACCACTGAGCTATAAATCTTATTGTTTTATGGGTTCCTGAAGAAAGAGGTGGGGGAGATATAATAAGTGTCAAGTACTGTGCTTGGTAGTTTATATGAATTCATTGATTTAATTCTCACCATAACTCTTTCATTTGAGTATTATAAAGCCCACCTTGCAGATAGAATTGGAACAGAAGCTCAATTTTTGCCAAAGCTAGCATTTGCCTAAGCTAGTTATGGACTGATCTGGGCTTGAACTCAGGTTTCACTAACTTTAAGGCCTGATGCTTTCCATTATCTTAGCCTGTTTTTGGAACCGATGCATTTTAGGTAGTGGGTTCTAAATTCCCTGAGTCTCTAGTTAGTTAATCAACTCTATGTTGGTCTGAAATGAGCAATGGACCCAGTGTCAAAACACTTACTTTGAGACCTGAGTCCTTCTACTTACTAGCAATAAATTTGGGCAAGTCTATTTCTACTCCTTGAGTTTCAATTTCCTTATCTGTAAAATGGACATAATCACTTACTGACAAGTGGCTGATGGACATGTAAAAGAAGGAATATGTAAGTACTTTATCTATTACAAATGCCCAGGGTAAGGTAGTATGTCACATATTGTCAAAAAATGTATAATTGTTTCAGTATCAGAAGTATCAGGAGCATCATATCCTGGGTGCCTATACCTGACTCATCCTCTTTAAAGCCATTCTCACATCCTCTTTTCTACACCCAACCACCATTCACTTCATCAGCAAGCCATATGGGCTCTATTTAATAATTTGCCCCAAAAGTGTCACTTGCTTTCATGATCACAGCTAACACCCTAATCATCACCTAAAACCAAATGATAGCTTTGGCCTTGATAACATATTGCCTTATTGTGACTGTGGCCCCTCTATGGCCCATTTGCCATAGAAGTCACCATGACTCTGTCAAACATGGATCATGGCATTCACCTCTTTAAAAGCAACCACTGTTCTCCATTACACTAACAATGAAACCCAAACTCCTTGTGTTGGCCCTAAATAGCCCCATGAGACCCAGCTTTTACCAACCCCTCCATCTCAGGTCCTGTATCCTCCCTGCCAAGCACCCTAAGCTTCTTCCTGCTCTTCTATCACTGGCAGCCTATCTGAGCCTCAAAGCCTGTAAACTCTCCCTGGAGTGCTCCAACCTTAGCTCTCTGTGGGATACTTCCTTCATACCACTCTCAGCTCAAAAGGGTCCTCGCCAGGACCTGTCTGTCTCCTGGATCGAAATAAGAAATTCACTTTCACTTCATTAATACCTATGATACATTATGTCTGCATGGCATTTTTTGCTACCTCAAATAGTCTTCTTTATTTGTTCACCTCTTTATTATCATTTACTTTTGTTTCAGAATATTACAGAGGTACAAACATTTAGATTGCATATATTGCCTTCACACCACTCAAGTCAGAGCGACACATATGCCCATCCTCCAAACAGTGTGCACCTCACCCATTAGGTATGAATACACCCATCCCCTCCTCCCCCTCCCACCTCCTGACACCCAATGAATGTTACTTCCATATGTGCACATAAGTGTTGATCCATTAGTACCAATTTGATGGTGAGTACATCTGGTGCTTGTCTTTCCACTCTCATGACACTTCACTTCAGAGAATGGGCTCATACACTGGGGAAAAGAATCTCTATTCAATAAATGGTGCTGGGAAAATTGGATAGCCACATGTAGAAGACTAAAACAGGATCTTTACCTCTCACCTTTTACAAAAATCAACCCATGATGGATAATAGACTTAAACCTAAGGCAAGAAACCATAAGAACTCTAGAATAAAACATTGGAAAAACTCTTACAGACCTCAGCCAAGGCAAAGAATTTATGAAGAAGACCCCCAAAACAATCACACCCTCAACAAAATAAATAAATGGGACCTGATCAAACTAAAAAGCTTCTGCATAGCCAAAGAAACTATCACTATAGTGAAACAGACAACCTACAGAATGGGAGAAAATATTTGCATGTTATACATCTGATAAAAGGCTGATAACCAGAATCTATATAGAACTCAGGAAAATCAGCAAGAAAAAATCAAACAACCCCATTAAAAAGTGGACAAGGGACATGAACAGAAACTTTTCAAAAGAAGATAGACTAATGGCCAAGAAACATATGAAAAAATGCTCAACATCTCTAACCATCAGTGAAATGCAAATCAAAACCACAATGAGATATCATTTAACTACAGTGAGAAGACTTTTCTCCAAAAGTCCCAAGGCCAGGTGCTGTGGCTCACGTCTGTAATCCTAGCACTCTGGGAGGCCAAGGCAGGTGGATCACTCAAGGTCAGGAGTTTGAGACCAGCCTGAGCAAAAGCGAGACCCCATCTCTACTAAAAATAGAAAGAAATTATCTGGACAACTAAAAATATATATATAGGAAAAATAGCTGGGCATGGTGGCGCATGCCTGTAGTCCCAGCTACTCAGGAGGCTGAGGCAGTAGGATCATTTGAGGCCAGGAGTTTGAGGTTACTGTGAGCTAGGCTGATGCCACAGCACTCTAGCCCAAATGACAGAGTGAGACTCTGTCTCAAAAAAAAAAAAAAAAGTCCCAAAACAACAAATATTGCTGCGGATGTGGAGAGATCGGGAACACTCATACACTGCTGGTGGGACTGCAAACTAGCGCAACCTCTGTGGAAAGTAGTATAGAAACACCTCAAAAAACTAAAAGTAGAACTACCATTTGATCCAGCAATCCCACTATTGGGTATCTACTCAAAGAAAAAAAAAGACACCTGCACTCAAAGTTTACAACAGCACAATCAATTCATAATTGCAAAGATGTGGAAACATCCCGAGTGCCCATCAATACATGAGTGGATCAACAAAATGTGATATATGGATACCATGGAGTAGTACTTTGCCACAAAAAAAAATGTCAGAGCAGGAGGGTTTTCTTTATTTTCTGCGTGACAGTACACTGAGCAAAGGCAACAGATGAAGGCTAAAGATTGTATGATTGTGCAGAGAGATTCACCTTTTAAAATGCATTCAATATATATTCTTTTCATACCTATGCATTGTGCTGAACTTATGCCTCTTTATTTTCTATTGCCCTGGCAAGATATAAAATTAATGAAAGAAGGAACCTGAACCTGTGTGTCTTGCTCATCACTTGCACCCAGCACAATGCATAGGTATGAAAAGAACATATATTGAATGCATTTTAAAAGGTGAGTCTCTCTGCACAATCATACAATCTTTAGCCTTCATCTGTTGCCTTTGCTCAGTGTACTGTCACGCAGAAAATAAAGAAAACCCTCCTGCTCGGGCATTCAGTGCCCCTCGGATCCCTGACAGCACCTGCCCCTGTAGCCTCTGCTCGTGCCCTTTCCTCCAGCCACACAGCTGCCTGCTTCTTAGGCTGCTCCTCTAACCTAAAAGGCCCTTTCCCTTTTCCTGAATCATTCAAGTACCACTCATGCCTTATTCTGCCTAGTAAAGATGCTATTTATTTTCTACATGACACTTTTCTGGATTGTCTCAGGAGGAAAGAACAGGCCTCCCTCCCTGCTCACAGGACTTCACCCCAATTGAACACTTAACTGGACGGTGTCTCTCCAAAGTCCATTTCTTTGAGAGTGAGAGGCAGGGATGAAGCAATATTTAGTATGTTGACTGTCAGCTGGTCATGTTTATATACATTATGCGCTTGAAATTCTACTTCAGTGCTTCAAGGATGTTTTTTTTTTTTCCCCGTTTCACAGATGAAGACATTCAAGTTGAGTGAGATTAAATAAATGTCTTCGGGTTGCACAGTTTATATAGGTGTCTAAGTTGGGAATAAATCCAGGTCTGACATCAAAGCAAATTTTCTGTCTTGCTTTATTCTTCTTTATATTCCCTACCATGCCTATTCCAGAACAACATTAAATTTAATTCAGGAATTGAATGGAATGGATAATGATGCTATACTGAAGTCCAGGTTTGTCTATTTCTCAGTTTGATCTGGGAATCCTCATGCATGTCCTTATTTACTTTGTCTTATTCCCTTCCCAGACTTAAAATCCTCACAAAGTGAAGAAAAGAAACCCTGTTGCTGGGTAGCAGCACCCCCCTCTCATCATACCAAAAATTCCATATGTAACTGACCTATGACGCTCATTGTTCTTTGGCATTTGTTTTAATGGTTGAAATAAATGGATTTTGACTGTTGGATGATACTGAAAATAAGGTTTATTTAGAAATGAACTCATCTCAGATTGCTAAAACCATCATATCAGGTGGAAAATATTAAGTTCATACTTGAAAAACAAAAAAGAAAAATAGAGCATCTTTTTTTCTTCCAATGATCTCTACAAGAAAACTTGAAAATCCATTAAATTAGAATTATATTCTTCTCTCTGGCATTCGGCCAGATTCTCACAATATTCAAAGCAATCATTTTATTTCAAAAGCTCAACGAAAATATGTTTCACATAGCTTAAAAAGTTAGATTAAGACTTCACATTTGAAATGCTATCTGGACCAGCCAAATTCACAGAGGCAGCCTAAGAAAGCTTCCTCAGGTGTATGTACTGAAGCGTGCACCAGAGCTTAAGTGTGGGAGGTCTATCTACGGGCTTGGACAAAGAATGGAAGCAGGATTCAGGACACTGTTCCAGTCACAACTCTGCCACCAGTTAACTGACAGACCCTAAGTAAGTTGCTAATTTCTCTGAGACCCCCATTTTCTATGCTATAGCATTCAGCACCTAGTACGCATTTCAGAAAGCTGAGAAACATCATTGTGCCTGAAAGTGGAATAAATTATCCCTGAGACCCAGTCACTCTTACTGTGGGACCTTGTTCAAGCTTAATGTCTCTGAATCTCAGTTTCTTCACTGGAAGAATGGAAAACAAATGAAAAACAGGTCCTTCTTCACAGGGCTCTTTGTGAGAATTAAATGAGAAAATGTTTATGAAAGTACCAAGAAACTGGGTAAGAATTGAAAAGGTGCCAAGATGCTCAGTTGTACGATTGATATCAATGGGTTAGAATTTAGGGGTCAGCAAAGCACAGCCTGCAGACCAGCTGCCTGTTTTTGTAAATAAAACATAATTGGAATGAATTCATGCCCATTGTTTTACAGCAACCAGAATTGTGCAGTTGCTTTGGAGACCATATGGCCCTCAGAATCAAAGATATTCACTACCTGTCCCTTTAAAGAGAAAGTTTGCCAACTGTGGACTGGATGATTGGTAAGGACCCTCCCAGCTCTGACTTGGTGGGGATTCTTCCCTGTCTTCTTTTATTACTTTCTTCTTGCCTTTAAAATCCTTCCTTTTCTCTTCTGCCCTCTGCTTTTCTTCTCTTCTTTTTTTCTTCTTTGTTTTTCTCCACAATGATCAAAAGCCTAGATAAATACACTGAGTGAGGTGTGCCTTCCTCTGGTAGGTGCAACTGGTGCCAAGATCCCTGGCATGGCTTGAGCAGCTGGGGCTGGGCTGCGTCTGCCATTGCCCGTGGGCTCGGGATCCTAAATTATGAAACCACCTTTCATGAGTGGCCACATATTACTTAGACACCATCGAGACTTTGTAACTTGCTGCTGCACTTATCTTAGTTTTTGAAATCATTTTGTTCATATCATTCTTTTTTTTTATTTTGTATCATTCTTTCATACTAGACCTCAAACTTTTTGAGAGTAGGGGCTATGCATTATTTATTCTAGGGATCACATATATAAATGACAACATCTAGTATTTAGGCTCAATAAATGCCTGTTGAAGTGAACGACTCTCTTCAAAATTATATGTTCCTTGTTAATTTTATTAATTATCATAATTAATACAATCAATGTTTTGTTAATATTATATCATTCATTCTGATGAATTCTATAGTGGCTAAGTTTTTTTAATTTTTTTAATGTGTGTATTTAAAGAAAATAGTTTATAATCTTCAGTCTATATCAATCAAAAAGAGATGAAAAAATGAGTTAAGAACAACTAAGGACATGTCTTTTATAATTTGGATAATTTTAGGGTTTTTCCCATAAATTGGGAAATAATAAGCACCCTTCCATCCAGACCCTCCACTTTTGGTCAGTGTGTCAGGAAAAAGTTGGGGCGCAGCTGGGCACAGACTAAACTCTACTCTTTACCCAAGTGTGACCAAATCCACCTGCGAGACACAAGATACATTTTCATGATCTGTTCATCAGTTCAAAGTGAGTCCAATTAAAGCCTCATTTGCAGGAACTAATCATAGTCTCCTGCAAATTGGAGGAAATGCTGTTCCAATCAAATGCATAATTCTCCTTCCCTTATGCGTTAAGTTTCCTGGTGTTATGTGGCATTTAGCAGTTGGCATCACCCTCAAAATTATCCCTTTTGGAAAGAAATTTTTGCATTAGGAATACAATTCTGACTAGTGCTTGGTTTTGATAAAACTTATTTTTTTTTGCACAGTCTCTTGTAAACTTATTTTATTTGAAAATTTTGATGTCAGTTCAACCATTTTCCATCTGATTATTGTATTATATGGATGTGGCTATAGTGGATTCCATTTTCCATGTAGAATACTTAGTTACATATATTTTCCAGAGGCTTTACCCATATTGCCACATTTAATCCTCAAAATAACCCCTGGAGTTATTTTGTGATGTTGCCACATTTCACAATTAAAAATAGCAATAACACCAACAAAGTGGAAGTTCAGAGTCAGTAAATTGTTCAAATTTGCATAATTAGTAAGTAGTAAAGCTGGTAGTTGCTAGTGGGTCTGTTTAGTTGCTTAGTCTGTGCTGGTAATTGCCAAGCTCTGTTGATTTTCAGGCCAGTCAAAAGTGGGACATGGAGCAGGGCATTATCACATCGATGCTCAGCAACTCTGCGATAACCCACCGCCTGCAGGCCAGATGCTTCAGCAATTGAGAGAATTGGAGAGGACTGATCAGATGACTATTTTCTCTTAGCCATTCCAAACATGAAAGATCCTTTAGAGAAGGGGTTGGAAAATTATTATTTTTAACATTTTAAATGGTTGAAAAGAATCAAAAGAAGGATATTTTGTGATGTGAAAAATATATGAAATCCATATATCAGTGTGTATAAACAAAATTTTATTGGAGAAGAGCCACACTCATTTATTTTTGTGTTATCTGTAGCCACTTTGGTGCTACAGTGGGAAGAACTGAGCAGTTACAATGGAGAACATGGGGATCACTAAGTCTAAAATGCTTACCACCTGTCTCCTTAGTTTGCTGTTCCCTGTTTTGGGGCTCAGCCCTGTGGCGTCTTCTGCATTGCCTTGGTTGGTGGGTCTTGCTTTGTTTCTTTGCCCTCTCCTAAATATGAACATTATTAGTACCCACAATATCCAGCCTAACATATACCATTTTATTTACATTTCTAGGACTGAGAGGCTTTAATAACATCTCCTACAATTGTGATTGATGCTTGGAACCCTCTATGACAGCTCTGCTGGAAAGAATTTTCTGTGATGAAGGAAGTGTTTCATAGCTGTGCTGCCAAATATGCTATATGTGGACATATGTGGCTCCTGAGCCATGTGGCTAGTATAATTGAGGAATTCAATTCTGGAATTTAAGTTTATTTAAATTTAAATTTGAGCTCCCACATTGGACAGAAAATGTCATAAAGTTCTCTGCTGAGCTGTCACATAGCCTCAGCTTGAGTGATTCAGCACTAGGAAATTAAAGCCCCTGCCAAGCATCCCATTCCATTTTGGGGCAACTCTTGCTATTTGAAAGTCTTCATTAAGAAATATTTTCCAATAACTTCCACATCTCATTTTTAATTCTGCTACTTAAGGCCAGACAACATAAACCTAATGCTCCAATGTTGTCAATCCTTCACCTGTCTGAGCTAAGTGGGAGTATGCACTAGCCCACACAGGTATCTCTGAGAGGCATGCTTCATCTTCCCAGGTTGGGCCGGAAGAAACAGGGATGTAACTGCACCAAGAAGAATGGAAACTATTTTACTGCCCCCTGTTGGATTTTTTATGCCCAGCATGGAAATGGTTTACTACATTGTGGCCCAAGTTCTACTGGACATCAGGGATTCCACCACGGAAGACAGAGCTTCCTTCTGCCTCTCTGCCAGAGGCTCAGGCTCAGTTACATGACCAAGTTTCTGTCAATAAATGGCTCCATCCTCTACTTTTAATTTGAAAAGAATGAAAAAAAGAGAACAGAAAATAAGAGAAAATTCATGGAAAAGTGGTGAAGTCCATTGATAGCAATATTCTAACCAGACCATCCCTGGGTTTAGACCTTGGCTATGTTTTCAATTTCCTCAACACTTGAAGTTCCAGTCCCTTGTGCAAGCCTGATTCTTGTCATTGCTTCTGTCAGCTCTATAATATACTTCCAGAAATTCTTTTTCTGTTTAAGTTAGCCAACTTGATTTTTGGTTTTTTACAACAAAAAGTCTAGATTGGTATGGCTAATACAGACTATTTTGTGGAATTATAGTTGGCTTTGAGGTTGCTAGTCAACATCCAGAGAACAGGAGGAATTCTGGCAAAGGTGACTGATGTTGGTTGACCTTAGTCGTGTGCAATGCAAAAGTAGTTGGATTGAGACTGTGTCTGCAGGGACCTCAACTGAATGAGCTAGGACAGACATAGCCCAATGCTGTGGGACCACAGAGAGGAAACAAGTGTGTGATGGTCACTATCTACCAAACATTATGATCCAATGCTGCTGGAAAAGGGGAGGTAACATGAGAACACAGTAACTCCTAATAGTGAGAATTACATGAATTGTCATTTTATGTTTTCCACCATGGCTTTCAAAAAGTTCAGAATTAAATTTAAAGCTTAAAAGACAGAAACTATATAAAACTACACAACTGGAGGATTTGGCTTATTTATTCCCAGTTTCTTAATATTGTTTAAATTTTATATTCCTGTTGTAGGAGGGCTTGTATGTCCTTTTGAGTTAAGTTTGTCTTGAAGGATTGTTTAGTGAACAAACAAGACATAAATTTCAAATAAATGGTTTATCTCCATCAAAAAAAACTTTCCTGAGCACACGCAATGGCTAGGTAGGAGAAACAAACACTGGGCTTCCTTTCATAAGGTGTGCACAGCCCACTTGGGTAGTGATCCCTGTAAACACTTCGTCTCTTTAGGAGGTAAGATCCATGGTCAAAGCCATCATGGGTGGAAGTACAGAGCAGGAAGAGGATGGAAGTACGGGGAAATTCATGGGATGGTTCCCCAAGATTGTTTGCACTTGGGAAGCAGAGGGTGGTTGTTGTGACAGATGGCCAAGATTTGAGCAAATGTGTTTCTGGGGCTTCTGCAAGAGCGAGCTGAGGAAGTATGTCATGAGATGGAAAAAAAAAGAGCCAGTTGGTGTCAGAAAAGAAAGTGATTATATTGGTTTATAGAAAGATGAAGAAAGGCTTCATGGAAGAGGTGGCATAAGATAATGCCTGAGCCAGATGAGAATAAGGAAAGAGATTCAGAAAATAGGTCAGGTTTTTGTGTGCAGATGTTGGTTCCAGGCTAAGACCCTGAAATATAGGGATCTGGGATTATTGAGAAGAAAAAGGAGCTGGAGGCATGTAGAGAATAATCTTCTATCCCAAGGCCACAGTTAAGGCAAGACCCTGGCATTTAGGATTACTGATTATGTCAGCAGATACTAAAAACCAAGAAGGAATTACCCAAATAAGACTGCTCTTGATTCTGGAGTCAAACAGATCTTACTTAAGGGCATGTGCCCTGTAACCTTAGACAAGTCATTGGATCTCTTTTGAGCCTCTGTTTCATTACCTATAAACCGAGATGATAATATAGAGTTTGTGGAATTTTCCTATGGGTGCTAAACGAAACAGTGAACTTAAAAGTTTCTAGTATGTCAAAGGCTCTAAACGAATGATAGTGACATCACTTTCCCAGTGCCCCAGTTAGGTTTCCTTTGCTCATGGAATATCCATCCATCCAATCATGCCAACACATCCAGATCCCAGCCATTAACTTCCCAGTTCATCTGCCTCCACCTCCATGTGTCCTTCTAGCACTTTCTCATCAGAAAGACTATCTATAGCATCTTTATTTTGTTATTTGAGGGATATTAACTGCATTTTCCTATGGTACAGCTTATTATCAAATATCACAGAGATTTATGGCCATGATTTATCTCCCATATTGAACTGTAATGTTCTGGAAGGCAAAGTCTAGGGGTTGATTTATCCAGCCCAAGTTCATTACAACAAACCGTTACCCAGTGGCTGCTATCTTCCAGGATCCATGCAAGAGTCTAGGAGTATGGGGATAAGTAAGTGAAAAATTAGCCTGTGGTCTTCTCCAGGGGGGTGGCAATCCTGGAAAGAGTACTAGTCACAGGCGTTAGGTTCCAAGACAGAGCCTGATCATGTTGAATTTGTTTTCAGAACATGCAGCTATGGAGAAAGAACCACAGGAGAGAGATGTCAAAAACTGGAAGTCTGTCAAGAAATCATCATTTGACAATCCTTTAAAGAAAAGGTGTACTGGAAGTGTGAGGAAAAGTTTATGATATTGAGCATGAACAGAGAAAAGATGCCAGGAGTTACAATAATTTTATAGCAACTGGCATTAGGTAAAAATACTAGTAATGGTAATTGATTGGAAAATCCAGCCTTAAAAAAGTAAAATGTGTGGCCCTAAATGTTCTTTAATTTATTTCCCTAAAGAACATGTATGACATATATTCAAGGCACTAGATTCTCTGGGGTGACAAAATTCATCAGCTAGTACTCACCCTCAAGGAGCTACAGTGAATAGAAAGAAAAGCAAAAAAATTTCAATCCTATTGTAATCGTTCTATGATGGAAAGAAACTCAGATAATGAAGAATGTGGGAGAAATCTGTTTTGTAGAAAAACAAAGAAGGGGGAGGTCATTTTTATGTGCAGAGGGGACAGGGTTAGGGAGAACATTTGAGCTTTCCTGAATGACTATTAGTTTTTGGTCAGGAAGATGGGGCATTCCCAGCAGATGGGTCTGGATGAGAAGTCAACTTGAAATTAATTAGAGCAGTTGAGAAGAAAATTAAGTGGAAATATGATATCACTGGAGTGTGCAGAGTGTGACACCACAGAGAGCAGGAAGGTTGAGCTGTAGGCATCAGCCAGATCACAGAGGACCCCATGTGCTCTCCTGAGAATCTTGAACATTGTTCAAGCAACGAGAAGACATAAAGTGTTTAAATAAGAAGTCACATGATTGAATCTGCATTTTAGAATAGTCTTTCAACACACCAGATGGTGTAGAACTGGCAGCAAGGAGTGGAGTTAGGAAATTACTGTAATGTCCCAGGTGAAGGATGATGAGACCCACCTAAGGAAATAGAAGTGACAACATTGACAAGGGAACCAACACAGAGATACTAGGAAGGTAGCAATGTCTCTTACCTGGAACTCACACAGTCAGAAAGAGTTGAGGATGAATTTGCAGGCTTCCCAGTTGATTTTCCACGTGGATGGTAGAAGGCTACCATGTTTCCTTTCATTGACTGCACACAAAAACGGATTCATTGCTGATTGTTTTTATTTTTACTTTTCAGTAGCTATTCAGTCAATTTTCCAATGCCTACAGTAGAAATCACTAGAATCAGTGCTGGTGATTGAGTAATACTACTGAAATTAAATTGCAAGATAACCAGGTTAATTTAAATAAAACCCTACTAAATACTTATATCTATATATCTAAAACTATACTTATCTACCTACACACATACATATATATACACATACACACACACATATATAGGCACATGCATATATTTGCACACACACATATTTAAGTAGGCTATGATTGGAAAATGATTGGCAATATTGAAGCAAATGCAAGGATAATGATTCCATGGGAGGGAATGTTGGCATTTTGTATGGAAACAAACCCACTTCATCTCTACCTGAGTAGTAGTATTTGGAGCTCCATAAGAATCATTTTGTTCAACTAAGAGATTGCTCAATAGATTAAATAATGCAGATGATTTTAATTTAGCTTTATCAGAACTATTTAAATGAGATTACATTTTTATTGATCATATTTTTTGAAATTTGTTGTGTAGTATGACCTTTTAACATTTTTTTATTTGAATAGACTTATAGGGTACAGATGGTTTTTTGTTACATGGATAAATTATATAATGATGAAGTCAGGGCTTATAGTATACCTGTTATCCAAATAGTTTACTTTGCACCTGATAAGTAATTTTTGATTCTTCATTCTGCTCCCACTGCCCCTCCCTTCTGAATCTTCAAAGTCCATTATACCACTCTGTACAACCATATATGGCCACTTGTAAGCGAGAACATACAGTATTTGTTTTTCCCTTCCTGAGATACTTCACTTAGGAAAATGTCCTCCACTTCCATCCATGTTGCTGCAAAAGACATCATTTTGTTCTTTTTTATGGCCGACTAGTACTCCATGGTGTGCATATGCATGTGTATGTGTACTATATTTTCTTTCTCCACTCATCAGTTGATGGGCACTTAGTTTTCTTCCATGTCTTTGCAATTGTGAGCTGTGCTGTGATAAACATATGAGTGCATGTGTCTTTTTGATATAATGGCTCCTTTTCCTGTGGGTAGATACCCAGTAGTGGGATTGCTGCATTGAATCATGAGTCTACTTTTATTAATACTTTTATTGATTTGAGGAATCATCATACTGTTTTCTATAGAGGTTGTACTAATTTACATTCCCCCCAACAGTGTATAAGCATTCCCTTTTCGCTGCATTCACATCAACATCCATTGTTTATTGACTTTTTAATAATGGCCATTGTGACAGGGGAAAGGTGATATCTCGTTGTAATTTTATTTGCATTTCATTGGTGATTAGTGATGTTGAGCATCTTTTCATATGTTTTATGGTCATTTGAAAAATATGTGTTCAAGATATGAAAGGCAAGATATTTAAGAAATTTTAATAACAGCTCCAACTTATCAGTCACCTAATATGTGCCAATCATTGCATATAGATGATCTCTTACACACATAATGCTTCAGAATAGTTATTTAAAGGAACTGATTCTGGAAAAGTTTAAGTGGCATGGCTAGCTATTGAATGAAGGTTTTAGGCTTCAAATCTCAGTCTCTTTGACTTCAGACCCTGAATGTGGGTCACAAGGACATATCTTCTCCCAAAATATATTAAAATATGAAAGATTTTCTCATTCTCATGTTAAGAATGAGAGTTTAAGCTAGAGGTACGAGCAAGGACACAAAGTTGTAGATCTGGATTTAGCATCCAACTGCTGTATTGCGCCTTTCCTAAAAGCCACTTCATAAAATATTTCATTTTCATACAGCCCCATTCCTTGAAGGATGGACGATTAGATATGTCACATAAACAAGTTGAAACACCAGAGCCTCCAGTAGAAATGGAACAAATAAAACCCACCCTAAATGAAATGATCAGACAACATTAGTGAATTATTGACATATTAGAGATAATTATAGTTGATATTGTCCTTGCTTACATTCGAAAACCATTTCCAGCATTCTGGACAAATTAAGGCACATTAATTCAACAGCATTGGGTTGGATGAGTCTGACAATTCTGGGACTCTACTAGGAAAGCTTATCCCCCGTCCACATCTCTGGCCACCTCTTGCTCGGTTCTTAGCCTTCTGCCCTCTAACGATAAAATCAAGAACAGGACAGGGGTAGATTTTGAGTACTAGTCAGATTAACATTTCAACAGTGCTTTAGAACAGGGTCCAGCAAGGTGTGATCTGGCACCTTTTCATCATAAATAAAATGTTATTAGAGCACAACTACATATATTCATTTATATACTGTCCACAGCTGCCTCAGGGCTACAGTACCAAAGTTAATATCCGTGACAGAGGTTTACTGGCCCACACAGCCTGTTACTGTATAGCTCTTAAAGAAAAAGCTTATTAATTCCTGCTTTGGAGTCACATTGGAGTCAGTGCTTGGATTTCCATAATTAAGCACCCACACTTATTCCAAGTATGGCTGGAAGAATCAGGAGAAAAAATAACAGAAATAAGGAGGAAGGGTTCACATTCTCTGTGCACCTGCCCCCTACCAGGCTCTGGCCTAGACACTTTGAAAGCTATATCCAATTGTGACAATCATCTGTCTAAGGAAGTGAGGCTTGGAGAAACTGTGATTTTCACATGGTTATACAGTTAATGACACGCTGAGATTTTACTTCAAGACATTCTAACTCCTAAGCATCTTTTCTTAGAGATGACCCTGCTGAATGAATGAGTAAAATAAACAAATAAATAGAACATTGTTGATACTGATAACCTGGGTGAATTGTGACAAGTGTTATGATGTTAAGAGCCCAAAAATGATACCCCAGTTTCTCAGAACCAACTGACAGATGATATATATTAAATAAGAGGGACCATTTTATTACTGATAAAGGATTGTTATAGGATGTGGCTTAGGGTTGTTTATCCAAGGAGACATGCAAATAGTGCACTTCTTAATTGAACTCACCTACTCTCTTCTAGGAGCCCTGGGGACCCATATTCCCATGGCTCTTGCTACTAAACAACTCACCATATAGAGCTCCATAAAACATGTGCTTCCTGTAGTGAGACATTTTGCTTCCAGGAGAAAGAAAAGGGCTAAGCCCATGTCCTAGAACTCACCAATCAGAAAATTTGCTGCTTCACAGGAAAAGCAGGGATTTTACTCCAAAGAAGATCCCTCTATAATAAAACATGAAAAAAGAAAAGGAGAGATTTCCTGCTAGCTTTGTGTATTAGGAATTATATTCTTACCTGAATCTGGACTGTAGAATTCTTCTTCTCCCCTAGGCCTCATGGCCAGGTATCTGGGTAGCCCTGGGGAATTTCAGGTTTTCAAAAATGTAGCCTGACCCCATGACCAGACACGGTCATTGCTGTGCACTTCAGGTCAGCATTAGGTAGACAGCCCAGTCTGGACCTCACTGGGACCCTGCCTTCCCCTGGCCCCCTCCCCAAGGGTTTGGATTCTATTCTCTATTCTAAGATGTTTTGGTTAAGTTTCATTTAAATTGAATGAGCCATACCATCATTCATTCACTGACCATGAATGTAAATATAGAAAGTATATACAGAGAGAGCTAACCCATCAGAGAACACCAGAATCCAGCTGCCTTTATAAACTTTTTTATTAGATTTACCAGGTACAGAATATATGGAAATAAATACTAATATAATTATAGCTAAAACCATACAGAAATTCCCCAATGTGCCTTCCAAAAAGTCTGTGTTAGAGATATTGTTCTTGCTCCATCCTGAAAGCCCAAGCTCTGCACAATTCTATTTCTTCTCTCTCACACTGACATCAGACCATATCTCAAGAATATATCACTGTGTTTTATCACAAGAGGTATGTTTAAGAGGTCCAAGAAGTTGACTGATTCATTCCAAAGCAGACTGATATTCCCCTTTGGGGGCAGAAGTCTCTCAAGCAGGAAGTTTCGGAGGCTTTTGCTGCTCTTTAGATACTCCTTCCTCATTTCCTTTGTCAGACCAGCAGGGAAATGAATGCAGAGCTTCTTACAGTCTAAGGCTACACTCTGTGAACTGTTCTGATAAGGGAAGGAAATCACGAATTATCCTTGGGATTGGGGTGTGTGTCATTAGGGAACTTGCAGGCTTTGCGCTAGGCATGGACACAGTGAACATGATTACAGTTCAGTAGGTTCTCTCCAAAACAGGTATGTCTAGGACATGCAGCAGGAAATACAGCAGGAAGGGATTTATTCTGCTAGAGAGGCGTCAGACACAACTGGAACTTAAGTTGGATCTTAGGAGATTAAATCATTCTTAAAGAAGAAAAGAGGAGAGTTCACAATTATTAATGTGGCTTATGAAGGCATGTGTGATGGAGCAAATGGCAGTAGCAAAGGCTCAGGGCACAGCCAGGCCATACAGGGCACGAAAATCCCACTGGTTATCATGTCACGCACCCAGCTTAGTGCCTGGCCAACTGAGATCTCCGCACAAGTGTCTGTGAAAAGAAATAGTGATGTGTTCAAAAGGATGCAATGCCATGCATACTAGAGAGTGGCCCCTGCCTGGGTGGGAGGTGGTACTTGATGGTTCAGAACCTCATTAGTGACTCCTACTTTAAAAATGGGGAAATGAAATAAAAAGAGAAGGAGGAGGAGGAAGGGGAGGAGGAGGAAGGGGAGGAGGAGAGCAAAAAGGCAGCTTTGGGAAATGAAGCAGGCTATCTGGTATTCTATTGGGGGGGGAATAAAGGTACTCCCAAAATAGTAGGAAGTTAAGGGGTAATTAGAGGAGAAAAAATAGAATAAACTTGCTTTTGACATTTAGCTATTTTGAGCATTATAAAGCTAATTTATGGTGATTGCTTTCAAAAGGATATGGAGGTCTTGATTATTGCAATGACTGATCTATAAAGATAATGAACATCAACTATGGGTAAGACATACAGCGGGTCAGATACAACGATGAGAAAGAAAGCAGCATTTGTTGAGTGCCTTCTGTGTGCCAAGCACATTATCACATTCAATCCTCACAAAATCTTGTAAGGGAGAAACAATTGTCAGCACTCTTTGGGGATAAAAACATGTGCAAAGAGGGTATGATTACAATAAAATTAATAGTTGTTCATGCTGACTCTGCATGACCAAAAAAACACTTCTGTGGGCCAGCTGACAGGCAGAGGGTCGTGGTGAGTATGGGGGAGATGTTGCCATGGTCTGTGCAGGCCCAGGCTCACCCACCGGTCTATGAATTGGGCCACAAGTCATCTGGCCTCCGTCTGCAGGCAAGGGAGAGTCATTACAAGTTGTAACCTGGGAATCTAGGAATGTTGTTTTTTTAAAAAAAAAAATTGAATAACAGCATGCATTATGCATCAGAATGCTGTAAGACAGGGGCAGGAAAAGCAGTCAGGAAACAGTAGCAGGAATCTAGATGAGAAATGAGGGAGGACCATGACAGACCTGGAGAACAAGAGCAGGGGCTCTGTTCAGGAGCTGGAAGAGCCACAGAACCAGCAGGACAGAGCCATTGGAGTCACAGTGCCAGAGGATGCGGGGCAGTTGGTTGGCTTTGAGTTTGAGTTTGAAATTCTCAACGAATGTCTGAAGAGCACACACACAAGACAAGGCAAGGTCAAGGACAAGACCCAGCTCGAATGGCCAGTAAAAACACAGGCTGCCCCTCTTAGACTGAGTGGTTTATCACTCAGCACGGCCTGCCCCATCCCCTGCTAACTTCTTCGGGGCTGACTCAAAACCTCCTCAGCGGCTGGAATGTGCCTGCTCACCATCCCAAAGTGGAGCTCTAATTTCTCCCCTCTCCATATGTCGGTGAGGATGACTTTCAAAATGGGCAGAATCTTCCAGCTCCCTGGGTGGTCTTTGATGTCTTCATATTCCATGGCTTCATGTTAGACTCCTACCTCAATCCCCTCCTTACCCCGGCCACTCATAGAATGCAATGTCATGGCACAGACATGGTTTCCAAACCATGTTGGAAGTTACTGCCTTTGGTTTAAGTTTCAGCTGTACAATTGCCTTTACCTGTAATCTATACCGGTCCCAGCCATGTGTCCTAAACTGTCTTGGTTACCTTAATGCTTCCATGCATATATTTTATGAAATTTTGATTGTAATGACAGGGTTAATTACATGGACTTGGAGACCCCAGGGTCTAGATTTGATTCCTGTATCTGCTGCCTACTAGCTCTGCCATCTTAGGGAAATTATTGAACATCTCTAGGCCACAGTTTATGTGCAGGGATAATATAAGGATAAAGTGAATTAATATAAACCACCTAAAATATTGTCTGCCGCACAGTAGAGCCCAGGACCCTGTGAATATGAGCAATGAAGGGAATGGTGGTGACGGCGTTAACTCTGACAACATTGATTGCACCCAGGTTTCTCTCCATGCCCTGAACTCTGCATTGCTCTCTAGGATGGCACTTACCATTTTGCAAGTATTAAAACTGTCTATATTTTCTGGACCTTTAAATTAAATTATGAATTCCCTGCCCGCCATCATATTGCATTCATCCTTACAACCTTGGCACTAAATGTAGTGTCTGATAGATAGAGCTTTAACAAAATTACTGTCCTCACTTCCTTTTTCACCTTATTAATTCTTTAGTAGGATGTGCAAATGGACCAGATCAACTTGAAAGAAAAATTAATGCTTCAACAATTTAAATAATTAGGTTGTGTGCGTGCATATATATATATATATAAAATATTTCTAAACCTAATCCCTGAGCTATGGATTGGATAACAATTACATGAGCACTTACCAAATATAAAGCCCATATTGTACATTTTTCTGTTGCCAAAAATACATTGAGTAGAATTGTATGGTATTTTTTCCTTCCCTTTGGAGGTCATTTAACTCTATCAATCTTATTTCCAGTTTAATTATGAAACCAACATGCCAAACATACCATACATCCAAAAGCAAATCTAGTTTTTTGAATATTAATTAACATCATTTCAAAGAGATGGCTGCTGTTTATCATTGATTTAAATTAAATATTGAGAAGGAAATTAAAGAGATTTTTATTTCATTTATTCAGCAGCAACATTACAATTTATACAAATGAAGGCATAATTAAACAGTCTGCCATTAAATTACAATCTGCATCTCATGTAAGCAAACATATTAAAATTGAATATGCTTGTCATGAATATAAAACCAGCTTGCCAGAATAAGAATTACTCCTAAAGTGTGATGCACATTTAAGCAATTGTTTTCTTTATTTTCCAAAAAGGATTGCAGCTCTTTTGATATGATCAGGCTTATATGACACATTACTTTTAAAATGTATAATTGATAATAATTCTAAGACTATTAGTAATAGCTAATGATGTGATAATCCCTGGTAAGCACTTAACTCACCCTAAGTATTTAATAATTCAATAACTTAATTAATGAGGGGGTATCATTATTATCTCTTCTATGTAGTGTCTGTTTGTTTGATTGTTTTGTTTGAGGAAGGGAGAAAGGAAAGTCACTAAGGACCAAGGATGGGAAGAAGGAGGGCACACATACTCCCTCTAAGCCCTGCTGAGTATAAAGTATAAAAGAAGGAAACAGAATCCCCCTGAGATGCTATAACAGAGAATTCAACTCTGAGAGTCAGGTTACACTAACAGCAAGAAAATAAAGGGGACCTTCAATGAAGAGAAGATTCCAGGGAAAGTCTAGTTCTTGGAATGGCTTGGTGGACAGTGTGTACTCAGTTAGAGCACTAGTCCAAAATATCTGATCGAGATAGAGTTAAATATGATTTTATTTAAGTTAGGATAACAGCATTTCTTTACATTAGAGAGATGACCTTGAATAGGTTACTTAACCTGTCTGATTTTTCTCTTGCTTATCTACCAAGGGAAGATAATATTTATAATCCTCCCTAGCCCCTAAGATGAATATCACATGATAATAGATGGTGGCTGGTATCTACTAAGTGCTCAAATGGGGTATTTATTCAACGCTTAGAAATTCAGACTAGAATTCAAAATAGCTTGCAAGAGAGAAATGCCATCTCAGGTGAGAATCAGGGATGAGCTCTGAGTAGAAAGCAAGGGATCTCAGGGAGTTTATCGTCAGTTACCCATTCCTGCCTTCCTTCCATAACCCCATGTCCTTGATATCTGGTGAATATGTTTTGCATTCAGAAGGGTCCCTAATAATTTATAGTCTTTCTCGGGATGCAAGATCTACGAATGCTGAGCAGGGTAAAAACACACAAAACAGTAAAAACAAATTTAAAAAATAAATAAATAAATGAGCAATCAGGCTTACCCACAGCCATTCTAGGAATCACCAGATGGTAATTGCGAACAATTGATGTGATGTAAAATGCCTTGATCTGACCAAGCAACACTGGATTCGGGGAAAATGCATTCAAGGAAGGAAGGCATTTAATGGTGAGGGTATCTCAGAAAGAGAAATGGACCTTGTTACCAGATGGGTCTACTAATTTGGCAATTAAAGATGCAATGTCTTCAGCTGGAGTCAGGCTGGGTGCTGGTTTGAGCTGCAGGCGGGCAGCTTGCGCAGAGCACCTGCTCCGCGTCGTCAAGGGAAAGGGCGTTCACCAGTGGCTGCTCCTTGTCTAGCCCCGCTGAAGCACTCTTCTCCATACATAAAATGGTTCAAACGACAGTGATCTAGCACCTCTTATACTTTCCTGGACTAAACTTAGGCCCATTATCCAAAGTGAGGCACCACAAGAGCAGAAGAACAGGATCCATTTGTATTTGCCATCAAATTGGTACTAACTGATCAACACTAGGGTGATCACATGGCAGAAATACTCTCCAGGGATTAGGGGGATAGGGGTGCAAATCTACAACTAAAGGACACGGGGAGCACTAAAGGGGGGGAAGGGCACGCCTTTAACCTGCATTTTGGTGAGGCAAAGACATAAAGTGTAACTAGAATGTTTGTACCCTCACAATACCTTGGAATAATAATAAAAAAAAAAATGGTTCTTTCTTTCTTAAAGTTTTTCCTTTTTAAAGCAGTCCCAGGCCACTTCACTTTCCAGTAATTCACGTATTCATTCCACATATCTTCGTTGGGCCCCTTGCAGTCCAAGCTGGAACTTAGTTAAGTGCTGGGGAGGAAGCAAAGCTCAGAGCTCACTATTCACTATTCCAGAGGAGCTCAAATGTATGTGTCAAATTGCTTTTCTCTTCAAATAATGTCAGTTATGCCTTGTGTGTGTATTGTTTAAACCTCTTTATTCAAGTATGATTGACATACAAATAGCTGTACCCATTTAATGCACAACTCCAAGTGTACATCCATGACACCGTCACCACAATTGATGCCATATGCTTATCCGTCATATCCAAAAGTCTCCCCCTTCTTTTATTTATTATTTTATTATCTGTGTGATAATAATATTTTACATAACATTCACCCTCTTTGCAAAGTTTTAAGTGTGCTACGCAGTATTGTCACCTATAGGCACCATGCTGTATAGTAAGATCTCTAGGACTGAACTTGCATAACTGAAACTTTGTGACTTTTGACTGATATCTCCTTTTCTGGATTACTAAGCACCTCTCCAGGTGTTACAGACTTTGCATAGTAAACCCCAATTGTTTTATAGGTTGCTGCCCCTAACCCACCATGACCTCCCGGAGCTCCCTCTCTGGCAGGCCACAGCCTGTGTGGTCACAGTGGATAGAGCCGTAGGAGAATTCACACTGTGGGGAGGCCTGGCCTCCTCCCCACTCCCCACAGGTCATGGTCTAGGCAAGGGTTCCCGAGGCAACTGGTCAGAAATTGGGACTCAAGGACTCAAGTCTGATTGCTCTGCTGGGGGAGTATTGGCAATGAATGACAGGCTGGTAGCTACTTCCTGCCACATTGACTGGAAAGCAAAGGTAGTAGACCTGCTGATCTGTGATAAAAGTCCCTGATGAAGGGACTGACCCTTTATTT
>CAUYSK010070810.1:0-23357 GCA_963575035.1 Avahi laniger
TTTATTGAATTATATTTGTTAATAACCTATTGAGGATTTTATATTTATTTTCATAGGAGATATTGAGTAGTTCTTCCTTTGTGGGTTTTATGCTATTTAATAAAATTAATTACATAGCTTTCCATTACTTTCTACTCTGATTTTTTTTTTTTTTTTTTGGTGACAGAGTCTTGCTTTTGTTGCCTGGGCTAGAGTGAGTGCCATGGCATCAGTCTAGCTCACAGCAACCTCAAACTCCTGGGCTCAAGCAATCCTTCTGCCTCAGCCTCCGGAGTAGCTGGGACTATAGGCATGCGCCACCATGCCTGGCTAATTTTTTCTATATATTTTTAGTTGTCCAATTAATTTTTCTTTCTATTTTTAGTAGAGATGGAGTCTCGCTCTTGCTCAGGTTGGTCTGGAACTCCTGAGCTCAAACAATCTGCCTGCCTCGGCCTCCCAGAGTGCTAGGATTATAGGCGTGAGCCACCGCGCCTGGCCAAAGAATACTTTCTACTCTGGAATAGAAAATATATGGGAATTAGTTCTTCCTTAGAAGTTTGAGATACTTCTCTACAACTGTCTGACTTGAAGCCCCATTTGAAGATACTTTTTAGTTACTTTTATTTTATTTGTATTCTCAAGGTTGCAGATCTAATCTCTTTTTCCTTTATTTCTTAAGTCAGTTGTTTCAGAAAGTTGCCAACTTCATAAAAATTTTTCATTTATTAGTATTGGGTTCTATTTTAATATAAATATAAATATCCTCTTATAATTACAATCCCTTCCATGTAAATTATTTTTACGCTGTCTCATCTCAAACTATATTTATTCAGGCTTTCTTTTTATTGAATTGATTTATAAGTGAGTTGTGTGTTGTCACTTGTGTTTAATAGTGTGTTTTGGTTTTGCTTTTAAGATACTATATCTTGGCTTTGTAAATTCTATTAAATTTGTATTCTATGAATGTTATTTGCTTTTCTCTATTTGTTATTTTCTTCCTTTTTCCTTCTTTTGTACTTCTCTGTTGATTTTAAATGTGTAATTAATTGCTTAGCACATAAATTTCCTTTGAAAAAATAATGAAAACCTTTAGTGTATGAATTGGCCTCTAAGAAAATCTTTGGGAGCATTTCATAATTTTATTTTGCTGTATTTTAATGTTATTTTTCTTAAAATATGAAGAGTATTTGTGTGTGTATTTTGTTTCTTCAGGAATTCTAAGAGATTTTTGTGTCTATACTGTGTTTAATTCATAGTGAGACAAGGAACTGGTAGGTGCTGCTTTGGGCATTGCTGCAGCATGGCCCGAGTCAGGAAGTCTCAAAACAAAGTTTTAAGTTACCCTGATCAAAACAGAATGGAGGCAGAGCAAGTTCCAATCATTAAAACCAAGATGGTGGAGAAATAGAGGGTGTCACCTCATTTCAGGAAAACATAGACTCCCAGCATCGGGACTGAGTTTCCTGTGTCAGTGGGTAAACTTTATGAGTAAAGATAACTTTATGGGTAAAGAGTCCAGGCTAAAAGACAACTACATTTTGGAATTTTTGAAGCTTTTTCTGTAGCATAGTATTTGATCACTTCAGTAACTACCACTTCAGTAACTATCTCATGTATATTTGAGAAGCTGGAGTTTCTGCATACCATTAAGTTCATTATATCTATCAATTTGTCCTTATTTAATTTGTTATTCAAATTACCTATCCCCTTATATAGGGTTTTATGTTTGTTTTGTTTTGATTTTGGTATCCTTGGTCTGTTAGGAAAAACAGGCATGGATTAGAGACTCCTAACCATAAAAATTCCATTTCTCTTCCTTTTTCCTAGTGTATGTTACGTTGGTGCTGTATTAGTGCCCTGTTTTTTCCTCACTCTGTACTGTGCTCTCCAATTCTTCTTTTTTTCTTTTTTGCTATGAACTATCTTTTATGTGATATTAACATTGTCATCACATCATCTGCTGCCATTTTGTTCACATGTTTATGATGTACCTTTATACATCCTTTTTATGATTCTTTTTGCTTATGTTTCCTCTCAGTGCATAAATGTCAAGATGACAGTGGTGTCAGGTGGATGGGAGAGGAAGAGCGGGATGTGAGTGGTAGAGTTAAAGGAGACCCAGTGGGCTGAGCAAATTCAGATGCGGAGGGGCTGAGCAGAGATGCAGTTGGGCTTCCAGCTTGGGCGTTGAGAGCAGAGCACAGCCCTTGGAAGGAGGTGGAGCAGATTAGGTATGAAACAGACTAAATTTGGGAGCAAACTGGCTGTGTGCCTCCTTGTCCACAGGTGACCCTATCCTCAAAGATAAGGCCAGGGACATAGGAACAGGGATGGACTTCCCATAGAATAATTATAGTCCCTGAATTCAAGCTGAGATCCTTGCCACTGCTTTTGTGGCACTGACAGCACACCTAATTTCTTTGTATCTCAGTTTTTCTGTAAATCAAGAATAGTAAGATTTATTTAAAAATAGTTCTGCAGGAGTATTAAGAGTGTACATGAGATAAACAATTTCTAAATGCTTGAGGGTCTCTTGAGTGCATGCAGACAAAAAAAGCGTTGTGACTTAAAAGTAGTAGTATTTTAGAATGAAAGTTCTGCCTGAAATGTGTCTGATGAATGCATTTTCAAAAATGAGGATGTGTGCAGCTCATCTCTGCAATGAAATGCCATTTACCACTGATTCCATGGAGCTTTTTCTCCTTAAGCCTTGCTTCTTCCTGTGCTCTGTGCTTGGCATGGTAATTAGGGACTTCTGCTGTCGGTGATGGGATGCTCCTGGCTATTTCTTGAGCTGTGCTTACCCACAGCTTAGTTCTTTACATTTCCCTGGCAGGGTGTACGGTGTGTACATTTAAGTGGCAGGATTTGGGGAAATCACATGATAGGCAAGGCTGTAGAGGAGAATCAGATGGGGTTGCTAGCTTTTAATTGAAGTTTAGTCAGAGGTTCAATGAGGTGAGACTGTTATGACAGATTTCAAAATGTAATGATAGGAAAATGAGGTGGGTTCATCAAAGTCGGAGTAAATACAGAGCAACAGCTCAGCAGCTCAGCGTGAAACAACAGCTACAAACCCTCAAAAAATACAGGGTAATTAAAATGTACATTGTGCAGCCCTCCTTCTCAGTGGGTACCTTTCCAAGGAACGCAGTAACTTTATTGTGAAAAATATAAACATGAATTTGGAGATGTAAATTACATGCATATTTTAATCTTGTTCATAAACATGAAAAATTTTCAGAATGTAAATATAATCAAAGCACACAACTGCTGCTGAAACCAGATTTGAGAAAGACCTCAAGAAGGTGAATGGCTCTCCAGTTCCCTGCTCCCTTGACCCTACCTAGCTACCTACCCCTTCTTTATATTTGGAAAAAATGAGGGGGAATTCCATCCTCCAACTTCTAGGGATATAAACCCTTATCTCTATTTTTAATGCCACTTAAGGGATTGTAGATTTGAAATTTTTATGATTATAGGGGGAGACAGTCATAAGAGCAACTAGTTATTTATTTAAACCATATCAAATGAAATTAAAAGGATGGTATTCAGGGAAGCTTAGCTTTAAGGAATCAAGCCAAAAGTTTAATTTGAAGAGTCTTCTTAGTATGCTGTTGTATCTGGTGATTCCACCAGGAGAATATGAGGTCAGGTTTTCGTTGATTAACTGTTTTAAGGTGGAAAACAGGAAGTACGCTGTGAATTTAGCATTTGCTCTCTCGGCATGTTACACAGGAGAAAACCGTTGGGACTTGTTGGAAATAGGGTAAGAGAAATGATTAATTATTGTGGATTTGATGATAATTTTTCAATGGAGACCGCTCATTCCCACCATGAACACCAAAGGAGATCATTCCAAGGGACCATCAAGCCCTGACTTCACCAAGAATTTACCACAGAACCTTTGCGAGATTGCCTCAGGCTTTCCTAGAAAGGGAGCCGATTTGGGGCAGGTTCCAAAAGAGCTGCTGGATTCAATTTGATTAGAGTGTCAGAATGGTTCAATCTCCAGAGCATTCCTGGGGTAAGGAATTAGGGATGGAAGTTGGAACTTATAAGGTGTGTCCATGAACGCTAATAATACAGTGAAAATACAACTCATAGAATGGAAGGAAATATTGCAAATCATATATCTGATAAGGGTCTAATATCCAGAATATACAAAGACCTGTTATGAGAAAATATACAACCCAATTAAAAAATGGGCAAAGGACTTGAGTAGACATTTCTCCAAAGAAGATAAACAAATGGCCAAAAAGCACATGAAAAGATGCTTAATACCATTAGTCATTAAGAATATGTGGATCGAAACCATTGCAAACCCACTAGGATGGCTATTATAAAATAAAATAAACTGTAACAAGGGTTGGTGAGGATATGGAGAAACTAGAACCCTCCTATACTAATGGTGGGAATGTAAAATAGTGCAGCCTCTCTGGAAAACCATTTGGTGGTTCCTCCGAAGTTTAAAACATAGAGTTGCCACGTGACCCTAGTTATATACCCAAGAAAATTAAAAACAAGTGTTCAAACCAAAAATTTGTACACATAAGACTGCAGTCCCCAACCCCCAGGCTGTGGACCGGTACTAGTCCGTGGCCTGTTAGAAGCCAGGCTGTACAAGCCTCCGCCTCTGCCTCCCCCTCACCTCAGTCTGTGGAAAAACTGTCTTCTGTGAAACGTAGGAACCAGGCCACACAGCAGGAAGTGAGTAGCAGGCAAGTGAGCGAAACTTCGTCTATATTTACAGCCACTCCCCATCACTCACATCACTGCCTGAGCTCCAGTCCCACCCCAGCCCTGCCTTGGTCTGTGGAAAAATTGTCTTCCATGAAACTGGTCCCTGGTGCCAAAAAGGTTGGGGACTGCTGACATAATAGAAACACTATCATAATGGCCAAAGTAGAAACAAGCAAAACATCCTCATTTGATGAATGGATAAACAAAATGTGGTTTATCCATATAGCCATAAAAAGGAATGACATACCGATACATGCTGCAACAAGAGTGAACCTTGAAAACATTATCCTAAGCAAAAGTAGCCAGACACAAAAGATTATATATTGTATGATGCATTTATATGAAATATCCAGAATAAGAAAATCAATAGAGACAGAAAGCTGATTAGTGATTTCCAAGGGCTGAGGGTAAAGAGAAATGGGGAATGATTAATAAGCATGGAGTCTCCATTTGGGGTGATAAAAAATTTCTAGAACTATAGTAACCAAAACAGCATGATTATTGACACAAAAATAGAGACATAGACCAATGGAACAGAACAGAAAACACAGACATAAAACCATCCACATACAGCCAACTGATCTTTGACAAAACAGACAACAATATACACTGGAGAAAAGAATCCCTATTCAATAAATGGTGCTGGGACAACTTGATAGCCACATGCAGAAGAATGAAACAGGATCTGTATCTCTCACCACTCACAAATTTATTCAAAATGGATAAAAGATTTAAATGTAAGGCACGAAACCATAAGAATTCTAGAAGTTAATACTGGAAAAATCCTTCTAGATATTGGCCGAGGCAAAGAATTTATGAAGAAGACCACAGTGACAATCACAGCAACAACAAAAATAAATAAATGGGACTTGATTAAATTAAAAAGCTTCTGCACAGCCAAGGGAAATAATCAATAGAGCAAACAGACAAGAGTGGGGGAAAATATTTGCAAGCTATACATCCAATAAAGGGCTATTAATAATAAGCAGAATCTACAAAGAACTCAAGAATATCAGCAAGAAAAAAAAATCAAACAACCCATTAAAAAATGGGCAAAAGACATGAACAGAAGCTTTTCAAAAGAAGATAGACAAATGACCAACAAATGTGACAAAATGCTCAACATCACTAACCATCAGGGAAATGCAAATTAAAACCACAATGAGATATTGCCTTACCCCTGTTAGAATGGCTTTTATTAAAAAGTCCAAAAACAATAGATGCTATTGTGGACGCAGAGAGAAAGAAACGCTTATACACTGTTGGTGGGACTGCAAATTAGTGCAACTTCTATGGAAAACAGTATGGAGATTCCTCAAAGAACTAAAAGTAGACCTATCATTCAACCCAGAAATCCCACTGCTAGGTATCTACCCAAAGGAAAAGAAGTCATTTTATCAAAAAGACACCTGCACCTGAATGTTTATTGCAGCACAATTCACAATTGCAAGGAATTGTGCAATTGCCCATCAGTTCATAAGTGGATTAATAAAATGTGCTATGTGTGTGTGTGTGCGTGTGTGTGTGTATAGTCATGAAGGATGACTTAATGCCTTTTTCAACAATATGGGTAGAACTGGAGACCATTCTCCTAAGTGATGTGTCTCAAGAATGGAAAACAAACACCGCATGTACTCACTATTAAATTGGAACTAACCGATGAGCACACATGTGTATAGAGGGAAGTATAACTCAATGGAAATCAAATGAGGGAGGGAGAAAGAGGGGATTGGTGAAAACCTTCCTAGTGGATACAGTGAACACTGTCTGGGTGATGGGCACACTTATAACCCTAATTCAAGCATTACAAAAGCCAATCCATGTAACCAAAAACATTTGTACCTGCATAATACTTTGAAATATTTTTTTTTTAATTTCTAGAGCTAAATAGTGGACATATTTGAAACCTGGACTGAGGGAGGGAGGGGGGACAAGGGCAACACACGTAACCTAAACATCTGTACCCCCATATTATGCTGAAATAAAAAAAAAAAGAAAAAAAAGTCTTTGCCCAAATTAATATAATCAAAGCTAAGATTAAATAAAAATTTCAAACTTAAAAAAAAAAAAGAAAAGAAAAAATAGTGGTGATGATATTGTGAATGTACTTAACACCAATAAACTGTCTGCTTTAAAATGGGTAAATGGTAAATGTTATGTGTATTTTACCACAATAAAAAGAAGTTCCCAAACTATATTAACCTCATAGAAACCCTGGTAATGAAATACCTTTGACAGATAAACTCAGGATTACCAAGGGAGCAGATATATTTCAAGCACAGCCTTTAGTATTGGGGAAAGCTTTTCGAAGAGAAAATGTGCATGACTGAGGATCAGGCATGCCGTGTTCTGGCTCTAGGCTCCACTGTTAGGTGGCCTTGGGCAAGTCATGTAAACTTTCTGGGCCTGCAGTGGGAGACGTGAGTAAATCCCCCAATTCTGGGTAGGAGAAGGTCCCGATCAGCTTTTCAAGCTTCACCTGTCTTCCTTCACTCTGGGCCCTTACCCAGTGTGAAGGGTAGTGTTTCAAAGGGAATGCTCTCCCCCCAGGAAGAGGAGATGGGGTGGCACACGCAGGGGTTTGGGAGATGCAGTGGATTGCTCTTTGGTGGAGCCTTTGCCACAAGTAAAAGTCCTAGAGCTGATTGTGCTAGGCCTTGGTTTCATCAGAACTGCAGGAATAAATTCATTCATTTCTTCATACTCCAACCACTGTCAAATATTTATTGCACACACTCCATACTGTGTGAAGCGCAGTGCCGTAGGACAGAAAGCTCCTGAATTTATGGAGTGCGTGTTCCAGAGGGAGGGGATAGTACTGGAGAGCTCCTCGCTGATTTACAGTTGCGGCGAGGGCTGTGCAGAAGCGGGTGCTGTCGTGGGGAGTGCTCCAGGTCAGGGAGGGCTGCTCTGAGGGAGCCGTGGTGGAGCTGCTGCCTGAAGGATGACTTGGGATTAACTAGGAAAACTGGGAGAGGTGCAGACAGCATTCCTGGAGAAGAGTGAACAGTGAGGAAGAAAGGAAAGTGGGCTCGGAGAAGAGATTGTGAAGAAAGCCTCATTCTAGCATGTCACACCGAGTGTGGTGAACATCCTTGAATTATGGGACCAAGAGAAGTGATCTCCCTAAGACCACAGATGGGCACTTCTTCCACCAGCATACGCTGTGCCTGTCCCCAACAGAGCCATGTCCTATGCTCCGAATATGTAACTAGCAGTATGTTTGGAACTTAAAATGTTCCCCGGAGTCAGCTGTGACCTGAAGCCACCACACCCCAGAGCCCCTTCATATCTCCACATCACAGGGCAGTGTGAGAGACAGAACAAGTGGCTCTGGGGTGTGACACCCCGTGTGCCATGCCAGCAGCCAGAGGATGTTGCTGCTTTGGTTTTTCAGTTTTTGCCCCATCAAACCAATATATCTAGGCTTTGAGGACTGTGGAACTACCAGACTTTTACTTAAGCTGTAGCAGCCATAGTACCCGTCAGGCCCACGGCCCTATATTGGGTGGATAAACTGGATCCACTTTCACAGCCAAGGCCATGGTGTCCACACTTGGGTGGAGCCCAAGGTGGACAAAGCTCATACCTGCAGCTCATGTTCTGTGCTCCTAGGAGCCTGCCCTGCTTCAAGGCACCGTGGTTGGAGGCCCAGAGCTGAGCCTCTGGGGTGGGTGTGTTGGCACTCCAGGCTGGGCAAGGGCGACAGCAGTAGCCACAACGGGAGCCAGCATTAAGGAAAGGATTTGGTCAGCAAGTCCCAATTTAGATACTCCTTCTGTCCAGCACTCTGTTAAAGTCTTTTCCGCATTAATTTGGAAGCTTGCATGTCACCTCTTTGTGACCATGAATGTAGTCCCTCAGGCTTAATTTTCTTTTTTTTCCTTTGCTTTCAGGAGAATAGATCTGGAGAAAGCAACAGCTGTGTTGAAGAAATAATTCGGGTAAGATGATTCTTTGAATCTTATCAGCTTGTTGGACATAGATTCCAAATAGAAAGGAAACGTGTGGCTACCTGATCCAAGGGAGCCCATCATTTGTTGTTTGACACTTACCTTTTTTGAGGGTAAGTTGATGAAATGGCACCTGTGAATAACACCTGTTCTAGAAATTTAGCAGCTACACCCCGTCTGGGTGCCTTTGCACAGGCTGAGGTGATGCTGTATTAAGGGATCAGCTGGACACCAGAAGAACAGACTTTAAATGAAAAATATGCCGGTGCTCACGTTTGGGTGCCTCGTTTATCACCCTGCTGTCTAAGAGCATCCTTGAAGAGTCTGTACTTTTTGAGCCAGGCAGGGGTTGCCCTGTTATTTTTCTTCTGAACTTAATTAGAATCAGGAGCACCTGACAGAGAGGTTATGCTCAGAGTCTGAAAATTTATTTCTATGTTGTTTTACTTGTTGATATATTCCCCGTTGCTCCCTGAGCACCTGTCCTTGTCATCCCCACCATGGACCAGTTTCACGTGCGGTCTGACTGCGCTTGGGCCATTCCGCCATGTCAGTGCTGTCGTGAGTAGGGTGTTGTCATCAACCTGTATTTTTTCTTCACTCATATTTTTTCAGAGTAATAACCTAATAATTTACTCAAGTTCTCAAAAAGCTGATATTACCCTGGGCAAAGCACCAAGAAAAATTAGGCCAGATGGTATGGAATTTCACTGTTAAAAAAAAAAAAAAACACAACTTTTATTTTAAGATGGTCCTAACTTTTGGACACTTTTTCTTGAATTGCTGGTGAATTATAGCAATATAATTACTTGGTTTAAAATTTTACATTAACTGTTTTCAAAAGCAGGATTTTTTTTCTTTCTGGAAGGCATTATTTTATAAATAACTCTCAAATTGACCAGAATAAGTCACTGAAGTTTGATTTGTTGAATTCATAATGATTTTTTTTTCTGACAGAGATTTACATAGAAAATAATTGTCAAAGCAGGCAGCTTCATTTCTGGCATTTAAATATATGTTAAGTAAGATACATATTGTATTTTATATCTATATTATCTCTATTCTGGGGCTTTGTTTCAGCTTAAACAAGTAGTGTAAGATGCTGCTATAACTTTTCCTATTTTTCTCTTTCAACATACTTTTATGTTTGGAGTCCAAATATTCTATTTTTAACCCATCTCCCTTTGATTGATTGTGGTGTTTAAAACCACAGAACAGAAATGCCAGAACAACACCAGCCCCTCCTGGGCTTCCCTAATTAGAAAAATTCTACCCCTCCTATCCTCTCTTGGCTTTCCTTAGGATATGGGAGAAATCTGTCCTGTGCCCTTCCCTTTCTGTTCTCCAGGAAGGGCTTGAAGTTTGAGTAATTCACACACCCAAAGGATATAGTTTAGGTAAAGTAAAATTCAATTAGAATAAGACTGATTGCTGCAGTCAAGAGTTAATAAATCTTTAGAATGATGATTTTCTGAAGAGAGCTGATGAGAGCCTCACAGTTCCCCAACCACCCCACCTTCCTACGATACTGACTGCTGACACCTCCCACCACTGATGCTACTCAGCTGTGACCCCTTTTCCCATTGGTGTGGAACAAAGGGCCGGGTAATTGCTTTATATCCATAGGCAGTCTGAACTTCCCACGTGCATGCCCAAGGGCAGTGGAGACAGTGGCTGTGTTAGGCAGCTGAGCTCCCTGTGTTCCACTCTTCCTAGAACCAATGAGTGGTCCCGGATGGGAGGCAGTACAGACTTGGAGGAAACGTTGGTGATGGTGGTGCCCGTAGCACCCAGGTGAGCCTTTTACTGTCTCCCACCACCTGGTAGTCTAAGCTATTAGTAGTAGTAGTTGGTATTTGGAGAGGTCCTCTTAGAGGACGGTGTCAGTGTTCCCAGTTTTTCCTGGAAGATTTTTCTGGCTGTGTCCTGCCTCAGTCACATCAGTCATTCTCCAAGACCACGTTCCCCTGTTATCCTAAGCATGCTCTCTCCTCCAAACACAAGCACAGGGCTCCTTCTCATTTACAGCAGATAGTATTTGTGTGTATCTGTCACACCAGCATTCCTCCCAGACTGTGGCCCCAGTGTCTGGAATTTAGAATTCACAGTTTTGTTAAATGAGTAAGTCAGGGAGAAAGGGAGGGAGGAACAGAATCTCCCAAAGGAAAATGATGAATATCATTGCAGTGGTTCATAAACAGATTCCATTTGCTGTAAATCACAGACGTAATGTATTGGTCTTTCTATGCCAGGTTTCCAGGGATCGCTTTGCAGAGCCCAGTTTTCCTTATCCATTTCTCTGTCCTTGTGACCAGGCCTGGTGAACCCGATGTGGTCAGGGTCACCAGGGTACTTGTTAGTTGTAGCTGTCGTGTTTAGGTGATGGCTCTCTGTTGTGGAGGAAGAGGAGGAAAAGTGACCACAGAAATGAAGATGTGATGTTAACTGTGATAAATACTAGGGTTTTTGGAAAGCTTGCTATAGGGTAAATGACCTAATTTTTGATCAGGAATGGCTTTCCTGAGGAAATAACGTTTGAACTGAGAGTTGGAAGATGAACAGGAAATCATCCCAAGGAGAGGAATGGTGAGGGTTCCAAGCAGAAGAAATGGAAGAGTGTGGCTTGTTAGAGGCCCAGAAAGGACGAGGAAGGTCACAGTGGCTAGAGAGTGGGCAGAGGGAGTGAGACAGGAGAGGCAGCAGGAGCCAGATCACACTGTGCCTTCTCAGCCGCCTTCAAGAGCCCATCAGGTAGGAAGCCAGAAGCATTTGAGCAGAGAGCGGTGTGATCAGATTGGCAGTTTAAATGCACCACTCTGGCTGCTGTGGGAAATGGATCGAGGGGCAGGAAGGGGAGAAGCAGGAGAGGTGGGAGACTCTTGCAGGAGTCCACATGAGAGATTCCTGGCGGTGCTCTCACTGCCATGGGAAGTGTCAGGGGAGACCCTGGTTTTGGAGAGAGAGGGGAAATCATAAATTCATTTTTGTATGTGCTGAGTTTGAAGTACCTTTGAGACATTCAAGTAAACACGGAGAACACAATAACGAATGTGGGTCTGGAGGTCAGAGCAGAGGTCTGAGCTGCAGGTCAACATTTTGGATTAATTAGCCCGTCATTGGTAATAAAACCATAGAAATGGGTAAATTTTCCTAGACAGAGAGTCGAGACCGAGAAACAACGAGAGCCTGAATTCTGACATTTTGAGACCAAGGGAAGGAAGATCCACTGACAAACAGGAGTGAGAGGGAGTGACCAGAAAAGCTGAGGGACAACTACGATGGTGAGAAGTCACAGAACCCAAGGAGAGAGTTTCAAGATCAGCGGTGTTCCAAGTTTTGGAGAGGACAAGAAAGATGAGGATCTAAAACCACCCAATGAATTAGGCAATAGAAACATCATGAATGACCTCTCTGAGTGCTGTTTCTGTGGAGTGAGGGGCAGAGTCCATACTAGAGAAAACAGAAAATGCAGTTAGAGCGTTTAGAGACCGCCTGTAAGGAAGGGCCATGGTTTCCGGTCACCTCCCTTCTCAATTGCAGTATATCCCGTATACGATAACAATAACCAAAGTGTGAAGAGCTGACATTTATTGAACACTCATTATGTACAGGGGCACAATTCTAAGTTCTTTGCACGTGTTAACCCATATAACCTTTGCAGCTGCCTCAGGAGGTGGGCACTGTTAATATCCCCATTTTATAGATGAGGACCCCGAAAAGCGAGGAGAAGTTAAACACAACTTGCCGGAGGTTACACAGCTAGCAAGTGGTAGAGCTGGGATTTTAACAAAGACATCTCGCACCAGCAACCTCTCTCTCAGCTGCTGAGCTGTCTTACTAAATGGAGAAGTGCCCCTGGCTCCTTAATGAAACCACTCAGGCATTTTGCTGTGAACGGGAGGTTTCCCATTTCCACACATTAATGATTTGGAAGTGCCAGATCGTGCATTTATGCGCTTAAACTCGCAGAGGTTTTATGGCCAGTGTTACCAACCTCATCTTTAACTTCTTCCTCCTATTTTTGCTGAGGTGACTGTTTTCCAGTCATTTGGATATTGCATTGTGTTCTAAAGCATAATTATTTTTTATTCTTACTCGGAGAGTTTTAATCCTGGGATCTAATAAATCTCTGTGTTATTGCAAAATTCTCTTAACCGAGGGAGAAATTACAAGTGAATTCTGTGAAGATGGGCGGTAAGGGCTAGAAGCCCTCATGGCTGACATATGTTTGTAACAGGCAGTTTTCTAAGTTACACCGTATCTCATCCTTAAAGGTTCCAGTGCTATAATACTTACGTGCTTTTCCTAACATTATCCATTAATGTAGAACGGCATTAACATTTGTTCAGCAAAAAAATTTGTTCACAACTTAATGGGTGCAGGGCTAGAATCAAGGATGCATAAGCTTTATGTGAGAGAAACTTAGAAGGCATTTGTTGAGGGCACTGCTTGTAACACAGAGCGCCTTTGTAGTAAGAGACCAGCGTTTGAGATTCTGGTTTGGATTTAAGGAATGAATTTAAAGACAGTTTCAGTGCAACATCTGAGTGGATTACCTTCTTGGCTTTCATCGTTAGTTACTAATTTAATTCCAATGTGGTACGAAATATTCATAAAGAATATTTATATAGAATTGCGTTTCTGTTTATATGAAGGGAATAAGTGGTACTTGTTTAAATTTCGGAGACCCAAACCAGTTTCCTGACATTGTAAATGAACAGACTTCAGGCAAAAAAAAAGCTGCTTTCCAGCAGCTAAGGAGTGTTGTGGATGAGATGATTTCCAGTTGTGGTCCTGGGAGGTTTGTGAGTTGAGAGCACTGGCGTGCAAAATGCTCATCATGACGGTGCCTCACAAGGCAGACCCCGGATGGTGGGACAAGAGAAGCTTTGTGTTCTGAAGTCTGCATGCTCCTCAACCCAAATGAAAACATATTAGCTACCCTACGTCTGCTGGAAAAGAGAGAACAAAGAGATGACTTGTTTTCAGTGACCTATTTGGGTCATTTGCAGAGCTGGACCTAGGTCAAATCTCCCCTGCTTTGGAGCAGACAGGCTTTTTTCCAGCTCATACTGTTTCCTTTATAAATTATTTCATTTATTTTCAATAGTAAAAATTTCATTAGTGACAAAATGAAGCCCACCAAGGGCCAAATCAGTCCAGGTGTGATTACAGAGGAGCCCCATTAACATATCCCATTATTTGTTGTAGTAAAATAAAATCAAAACAAAAGTAAACCTGACCAAGGCCTAGAGAAATTCACCAAGCAAAACCTACAATCAGTGTTAGCCAAGATAAATTAGTTCACTTGGTAGTATTTTGTTCTGTGTTCTTTTTTTTTTTTTTAATTTCAGCATATTATGGGGGTACAGATGTTTAGGTTACGTACGTTGCCCTTGCCCCCTCCCCCCCACCGTGTTCTCTTTTTGCACTTGGTCATCCGAACAGTTAGAGATGGAAATACCATACGTTTATATCTTATTTTATATCTGTAGATACATTTTTAATAGATGCTATTTTATTAGTCCTTTTGGCTGAAACCCAAAGCCCTGACTAAATGGCTCCACTGGTACCTGTCACAGGTGTCCTAGTGCCTGTGAGGTGTATACAGCAGCCTGCGGCTATGTTGCAGGGCCATTTGGCTGCTTACTCTCTATAGACTTTGCAGTGACTCTGGAGGTGTTGAGTTAGTGTGTTAGGTGTTCAGTTAGTGTGTAACCGATGTGAGACAAGAGACCACTCTAATTAAGAATCTGTTCTGAGCCCAGAAGCTTTAGGGTGATGGCTAAAGAAAATCCCAGAGGTCCAGAAGCTCCTGTTGAGAATGAATGGCTTTGCCTTTTGATATTTACCTGTCTCATTCTGATGCACACCGTGAGAAATCCCAAAGGTATTTGCAGAAATGTGGATAGAAGACCAAGGGAATGTTAGCAGCCCAAGTACCTAAAAGTCTGTGACATTAGAATTCTGTCCCAATAGTAAAACATGGGTTCTGATACCTCAGTTAGTATCTTTTCATGGACATTTGTCAATATTTTACTGTGAAGGTTTCACAGTTTCTTGTACTCGAGACAACTTCAACATTACATTAGAGGACCCGGGCATTACATACTTGATTTTTATGTTTTCTGTTGTTCTAGCCTTGCAGTGTACATTAACAGAACTAAGAAATGAGAGGCTAAAAATACCTCAAAAAGAAGTAGATGTTCAGTATCTTAGAACACCTGCCACATGCAGAAGGGACTAAGCAGATGGGATGAATGAGTTAGAGGAAGAATGCAGGGGAGAAAACAAATAGAGATGTGCTCCTTTCAATAGCAGTACTTCCTTGAGAGGTGGATTGCGGAGTTCAGCCTCAGCAACACAAAACAAGAGGGTAGAGGGGTGGGACTGAAGCTGAGAGATAGGAACCCTACTGGCCCCATCTGCGTGTGTCCATTGGACTACATGTTGTCATCTACATACTCCATCCAAGTTTTCGTAGCATCTTTATAGTTTTTTCTTCTTTATATTTGAATGAGCATTTTTTTAAGGAAAAAAAGGATCTTAAACGTGAATCATGCAGAACAAAGTACAAATTTTTATCTTTGTCCATGAATGAGATTTATCATTGCAATCGTTTCTTTTTTTTGCTATAGAGAGTTGAAAATATTACTACATGTAAAATAATAGTATCTGATAATACTTTCAAATGTGTAAATTCCTCACACACATAACTTATGTTTAATCTGCGTTTCACTTGAATGCTCCTCCCTGACAGTGAAATGCTAGTGTTTAGTACTAGCCAACTAACTTGCTATATTTCCTCTGTTAACTTTATTTAAGAGAAGCAATGCAATTTTATTTTTTCTTTCCAATTTCTGTGCTTAAATAACCTTTTATATTCATCGGACTTTGAAAATTTACTAGAGATCAGACCTGGAAATTATTTATGTAGTTATTATAATTTTAAGACATTTAAAAGAATTTTTAGAGTGCTAGTTAGGAAGCATACAGCAAGTCCTTGAATAATGTCATTTCATTCAATGTCATTTCATTGGAATGTTGAGGAAAAAAATCAGTTCCCACTGGAACCACTGTCTGTGTGGAGTCCGCATGTTCTTCCCACGTCTGCGAGGGTTTTCTCCGGGCACTCCAATGTCCTCCCACGTCTCAAAGCTGTGCACGTGAGGTGTGTTTACTTGGACCCCACGTGAACGTGCGTGTGTGCGCGTATCCCTGCGAGGGCCACCCTGGCCAGGGCTGATGCCTTCCTGGGGCCCCGAACGGCCAGGAAAGGCTCCGGCCACCCACGTCCCTGAACTGGAATAAGCGAGTTGGCAAGTGAATGAAGGAATGACTACATATTATTGTTAAATAAAAATGTATAAAGTCTGCAATAACCATACAAACACACAACAATAAGTGATGTGAGTTCTTTTTGAACTGGTTGGTGGGGGCAGGCGCTCCTCGCGATTTCCACTTTGCAAACGTTTATTCCTTGATTGAACCCCTACCACTACAACTGCTGTCACCAGAAATTGGGTAATTCTCTCGTTTTTATTAATCTTTCTTAACTTGTGCATAGCTCACATTTATTTCAGTGTTTAATATCAGAAGTGTTTTAATCTTTTTGTAGAAGTTTGGTGATGTTTCTGTGACCAGAAATATGCCCGTGGAGCTTAATTCTCGTTTGCATGAGCTAGCCTGCGGTAAAGTTGGTTTCCTTATGTGTCGTTTCGCGTAAAGCCACAGTTTCCAAGAACCCACCGAAAATGTAAAATGAGGACTTACTGTATAGACATTAAAATGTATGGGCGTGGTAGCTCACTCCTGTGGGCCCAGCTACTGGGGAGGTTGAGGCACGAGGATCGCTTGAGCCCAGGAGTTCAAGATGAGCCTGGGCAACATAGTAGACCCTGTCTCTTAAAAAAAATTTTTTTAATATTTAAAAAAGTAAAATATCTGCTGAAGTGATGTTGATACTTAAAATATGAACAAATAAGATTCTACTTGTTTACAAAGATATTTTTGGAATGTGAATATGTGTATGTGTGTGGGATGTGTATGTAAACTTTGTGTCCTAAAATTCTTAGCATGAACGGCCCTGTGACCTTTTTTACCTCTACTTGACATTTCTGCTTTTCACTCTGACCTGGAAATTTCATCAGGCAGCTAGTCCTGGCAGGCAGGTCCTTGAGTATGAGTCACCTCTCAGTACTGTCACTGCCTGCGCCCCATTCCTAAGGGCACTGCCATCCTTCTCCCCGGAAGACTGGCCAGTCGCAGCCTGTGGCTTACTCTCCACTGGAGCTCGTCATCAACATGATGTTGACCAGGCGTTGCTGAGTGCAGGGCGTCCTCTGTTTCTTTTTGCCTTGGCCTAGTGAGCGTTTCTCAACCTTTTTTCATTATCACCCCTCTAAAGGACATTTTTAGACACTTTTTTCCTAATTGCTTCCCATGAAATTCTAATATCACAGAGGTATTATGTATCTGTTTGTGTATGGTGCATGTGTCTGTGCTTTATACAGACAGTAAGGCTTTTTCTTCCCCAAGAGCCAATTTTGTATGGCCCCCATCGAAGGCCTGGCTTGGACCATCCCTGTTTGCTGCACACCTGTGACACCAGCTCCTACCTCCTCCTCACCACCCGCAGACACTTCACCTCTCTGTCCCTGAGGAGATGGATGCCATCCAGTGGGTGCCCCTGGGCCAGTGGCTTCAGTTGGTCAGTGTGCCAGCCTCTGTCCTCAGTGCCAGGGGTACAGCAGTGAGCAAGTAGGCTCTACCCCAGCCAACTCAGGAGCTAGCAAGCACCTGCTCTCTCTTTGCTCTCTTATGAGCTGTCTCTCTGCTAGCTTCTCATCCTCACAGTAAACACGTACAAATTATTTCCATCTTACACACACACACACACACACACACACACACACACACGTATTTCTTCAATGCTGCGCTCCCTGCGGCTCTTTCCTCTCTCCTAGGTAGACTTTCCATGCCAAATCTTTCTGCATCTTCCCCTCTACTTCCCCTTCAACCCAGTGCTGTCTGGTTTCTCCCCCACCACACTCCTGCCTGACATGGCTTTTACGGAGGTCACCACCCCATGCTTGCTCATCGCAAGTGCAGAGGCCACAACCCAGTTGGCCTCTTGGTGGGTTGCTCACCGCAGGATCCACGTTAAAATGCTCATGCCCTTGGCGTCTCTCCCACCACACTGGTCTGGGCTTACCCACCTTTGAGGTCATTTCTTCTTGGTCTCCTCTGTGGACTTCTCTTCCTGTAACTGTCCCTGGATGTTGGGGTTCTGTCTTGGCTCCCTTCTCTTCTCACATGCTCCCGTTGCCTTGCAACATCTGTGGGGTGACAGGTGTCAAGCATGTGTTTCAAACCCAGCTCTGCTTCTGGAGCTTCATGCTAACCTCTCTAGCTGCCACCAAATTGCTCCCCTCAGACATGCCATGGACACCTCTACTGTAATGTCACCTCCCACCTCCACTGGCTTTTCCTCCAGCATGGATTTCTGTCATCACCCGGCTGCTCAAGCCCTCGGGTTCTTCCCCTCACACTCACCGTGTTCAGTTCCTCATGCCTGTCCACTCGGGCTCCCTCACATGGGTCCACCTCTGTCCCTCTCCAGCTTCCCGCCTTGTTCAGTCCACTCTCCTTGCCTAGATTACTACAGAGACCTGCTCGCTGGCCTCCTGGCTCCTGTCTGCCTCCAGCCAGCTCTTCACGATGCAGGCACCATCAGGTTTCCAAAGCATAAGCTCTCCGGAAACACTTCCATCCCCCCGCCCCCACCCCAGGCTCAGGATTGAGTCAGACTCCTGGGCGTGGATTGCAGAGGCCCATATACTGTGACTCCGCCTATCGTTCCAGCCTCATCTTTGGCCACTCTCCTCCTCACACTCTACACTCCACTTCTGCAAGGGTTTTAACCACTGCTCTCCCTACCCGTGGCCATAAAGCCTACTAACTCCTGTGTATCCTCTAAGCCTCACTTGAAATGTCACTTCCACCAGAAAGCCTTCCTGATCCCCAGAGTCTGAGTTCGATGCTCCTCTTCTGTGCTCCTAGGTACCCTGTATTCTTATTACAACACTTAGCACAAAACGGTCTTTCTTATCTCCTACTGGGCTGTCACCATCCACCTCCAGGAGCGTTAGCATAATGACTGGCAGAGAGTGACGTTTAATAAATACTGAATAAATGGACGAAGAATAATGAACAAGTGACTGACCTCTTGCCCAGTGTCTGTGCTTGCTCTCCACCGTGCTGTCTTTCTAGTCCTGCAGTGCAAAGTTTGAGGTACTGTCCTCCTAAAACGTCAGCTCTCCAAGGACTACCAAGACTGTTGTGTCACCTGGAAGCATTGGAACATCTGTACCATTAGCACAAATGCAAGAGAGATAAAAACTCACCTGCTAACTCCTGAGGGATAGGAGGGGAAAGGGGTCCAGCAGCTGCTGCTGGTGCACATGTCAGCAAAGCTCAGACCTTTCGTATCTGCCACTTGTATCCTGATTATCTTTCATGAGCCTGAGTTTTTCATTTTGGTACATAATGAATTTTTACAAGTTGAAGAAATCAAGATAATCCATTTGCAGAGATAATTTGGTTAATTACCATGTTGCTGCTGGTAGAATCAAGGCCTGGAAGTCAGAGCTATTTCCACTGCTAATAAGCTCTGTATAAAGCAGTTCTTAGAACAATTAAAACGCATCTATCCAAAGTGATCAACTCAAGACATACATTTTAAAATTGTATTTTCTATCATGAAGCACACAGCGTTTTTTTATTTTTTCAAATTAAGGGTTGTGAAATTACACTGATTTGCTGCAGATTACTATTGTGTGCACACAGATCCGAGAAAAAGAATTTCTAAGGTAGAAAATGATAATTTGAGGATGGAAGACATATAGGCCTTGAAAATTAGAACAGCTATCTAGATAATAATCATATATTTTAAATAAGACATAATTACCTATAGTTCTTATAATATTATAGTTATTTAATTCATTATAACCTTAGAAAACCCTAGAACCCTAATTTTTCCATTGCCATTGCATATATGTGTTGTTTTATAAGTTCTGATAAATTCGATGTATAGCTGTGCAGTTCCTTTGTTGTTTTGCTCACTGGATTAAACGAAATGTAAGTATTGAGACAATGTAGAGGTTGGAAAGCAGATATTTTCCAGAAATTTTAGAACATGCTCTCATATTTATTTGCATTTTTTTGGTTTCAATTTCGATTTTGAAAGCAGTTCGTATAGCCCATAATTTCAGAATAGGTAACCCAATGTTGGAGTTCTTTGTCCTCCCAAATTTACTATTTTTTGAACATGAAGCATTTTTCCATTTGCCCATGGCTCTATTCCTGGGTCGACTTGTATTTCAGAAATTCTAGAAAAGTGCTGTACTCAGTACCCCCACTTTCTAGAGACCATCTCCCTCCAAGTACTACTATCCTAAGCACGTTTAGTTTCAGATGATAAATCAAGATAGGTGGACCTCTTCTTGTGTCTCCAGGAATTAGGTTTGAAAAGATTTATCATATGCTAGCACTGGCTGGTTTATTTTATTTAAGCGCCAATGGGTAAATAAAAGGTACACCTATTTATGCAAATGTGTATCCTTCTCTCTCCTTTGGATTTCCTACACAGTTATAAAAGTTGTATCCTATGGACAGTTCATTACAACTGTTTCATTATTAAGTTCAGTGCCTTATTTTTTATTGTAACGCTAAACAATTAGAGATCTGTGGTTCTGTGAAATTGAAAATATTAAGAATTTTATATTCTTCTCATTTTTTAAAAAAAGTACCTTTCTATGAACATCAATTAGGTTTCTGAAAACTAATTAAAAATTGTGAGATCAGCATGCTTATTATCAACTTATGCATTAATTTAAAACTATGCCTCAGCTACTTGTAAATATCTTTTTAATAGTCTTCAATATAGGTTTATTTCTGCATATAAAGTACATTTTTTTAAAAAAATCACTCTGGGATTCCATGCTATTAACATTATCAGAATACTTGTATGTGCATATTTATTTTATGAATCACTTTAGCTTTCTCTTTTCTGGCAATAACTTGAGACTTAACAGAGTGTTTTTGGTCATTCCTTAAACATGTTTTTGAATTCTGTTTAACAGCATATGACTGTGAGGGGGGAATGGATAGGCTTTTAAAAATAGAACCTTTAAAGTTAGTTGAAAATGTTAGTAAAATATTATTTAAAAAATGACCAACCCCCCAAAACCTACCTGGGCTACATCTCTGGAAACCAAATTATGATTAACAGTGGGTCAAAGACAGGGCTTTAAGTAAGAAGCCGTCTGCAAACTCTGAAAACCAGGGGAGAAGCAAAAGTAGAGAAAGAAATCCCAGCCACAAAGCTATGAAGATACTGCACAAAAAAATAAGGTGCAGCAGGTTCTCTCGAGACAGTGAGATAAAAACCTCTCTTCTGGTTTGCAAAACAGGCATTTATCATTCTGACTTTTTAACTTTCAATTTTCTAGTCTTCTCATTGAAGTCTGTCACTATCCCTTTCATATACACCCACAACCCCAAACTCTGGAAAAAGGCAAGAAAGAAAAACTGAGCTCTTTTAGAGGTTTGCTAGTGATCGTATGAAATGGGGAGCCCACTGCGATGCGAATAAAGACCCCAGAGCAGATTCCTAGCATGTTTAAAACAGTGTAGATGGGGGGAGGGAGGTCATGGTAGCTGGAGTCATCTAGAAAGATTGTCAGCAGCCCTTGGATAGTTGAAATGATTAATCACTTCAGCACAGAAGAACACAAAGGGAGATTTGTTAAGGATAAGCAGGGGACAGAGTGCCAGCTTCAGGGGTGACGGGCTCGCCTGTTTAATGATGTATCTTCAAAGTGTGTGCCACATCAAAAGCAAAGCACACGCAACTGGAGGAAAATGAAATGAAAGAAAAGGCAGTGAGCAAAATATTTGGTGAATTAGAAGAAATGTTTAGGAAATGAGATCATCAATACATTTAGTTTGGGCATTTTTAACATACATGCCTCCCGCCCACCCCCAGCACTGGGAAAACTCACGGTCCCTAGAAGGAGGTGCGTTGGATTTTTAATCACTGAAAATGGTAAAGAGCCAATCAAATCGATATTTGTGCGATAACTTCCCTTTCTTTGAAGTGCAGGGATATGAATAGTCTTCTTGTGATGTTGCCCCGTCTTACAGAGAAGGAAACTGAGATGAAGAGAGGTTAACACACAGCAAGTAAGAGGCAGGCTTGAAACCCAGATCTCCCACACTCCAGCCCACGTTCTTAAACACCACACAGAGTGATTTTTTTTTTAGTCTGAGTATTTTCAAAATGTAAGACAGAGCAAATTCTTCTTGTGGGGATGCATCAGGACTTGTGTTTGGACCACCTCTTCCTCACAGTGTTGAGGAAATGAAGGGGTGCACTGTGGCTGCATTTGTTGCTTCACTGGTAGGAAGCTGCAAATTTGAGGAGTTAGACCCAGGCTCTCGATGCCTCGAGACAGGAAGGGCCCCAGTGAACACACAAACAGTCGTGCATCCGCCACAGACTGTGTGTACGACACGGTGGAGCTGGAAAATTCCTGTGGCCTAGTGACATGGCAGCTGTCATAATGCCGTAGCCCAGTCTGTGGCATTATAACTCACGTATTTGCAGTAGTGCTGGTGTAGACACACCTACTGTGCTGCCGGTCCTATGAAAGTCTAGCACATAAAATTGTGTATAATATATAATACTTGGTAATGATGATAAATGATTATATTACTGGTTTATGTATTTAATATACTATACTTTTTTTTTTTTTTTTTTTGAGACAGAGTCTCACTTTGTTGCCCTGGCTAGAGTGAGTGCCGTGGTGTCACCCTAGCTCATAGCAACCTCAGACTCCTGGGCTCAAGCAATCCTACTGCCTCAGCCTCCCAAGTAGCTGGGACTACAGGCATGCGCCACCAGGCCCGACTGATTTTTTTCTATATATTTTTAGCTGTCCAATTAATTTCTTTGTATTTTTGGTAGAGACGGGGTCTCGCTCTTGCTCAGGCTGGTCTCGAACTCCTGAGCTCAAACAATCCGCCCGCCTCGGCCTCCCAGAGTGCTAGGATTACAGGCGTGAGCCACCGCGCCCGGCTTATTTACGGTTATTTTTTAAAGGCCAGGTCTGGTCTGATCTTTTTCCTGAAACTTCTCTCAATTTCTTATACACATGAAGGTGTCTCTCTGCTCTGAATTCTCCAGGATTTATTGTTTTCATCTCACATTTAACATTTAATTATTTACTGGTTTGTATTGCTTTCTAACTGTTCCCTGTGTTTGTTCTGTATTTTCAATAATCTTTTAAGCTCCTTGAGAACAGATAAAATATTGTATATTGCTTTTATAAACTCAGTAGCATTTAACATACTATTAAATACATAGAAACATCCCAATATTGGTTAAACTAAATTGAGCTTTTTCTTGAGATTTTGATTTTAAAATAATATTCTCATTGAAATTCTCCAACAACTAGCTAGAAGAGCATCAGCCTAAAAAAAAAAATTGAATATCAATAAGTCAGCATAATTGTATCATTATGTCTCATTGAATAATGTTAAGTGCCTGCTGGAATGTTTATAGCAGCACAATTCACAATTGCAAAGATGTGGAAACAACACAAGTGCCCATCAATA
>CAUYSK010070811.1:0-49681 GCA_963575035.1 Avahi laniger
TAATATCCATTTTAATTTAAATTTTACTTTGAAAAACTTGATATTGGAGAACTGAGGTTTTAATGTGTTTTGGAAACCCTCCCTAGGTAGCATGTCAGTATCTACTGCTATGTGGTACATACGGCAGCTGGCTTTGCTCGATAGGCTGTGTACAGAGAGATGTTTCTGGGCGTGGTATGGAGTTGTGTGTGTGTGTGGTGTATGTGTGTGTTGTATGCAATGTGTATGGTGTGAACGTGGGATATGTGTGTGTATTTGTGTATTCTGTGTGGTTTGTGTGTATAGGGGGTGTGTGTGCAGTATGATATAGATCGTGTGTGGTATGAATATATGGTGTATGTGTTTATGTGATATATATGATATATGCATGCGTCTGTGGAATGTGATGTGTATGCACGTGGGGTATGTGGTATGTGTACATATGTGTGGAGTATGTGATATATAGGGTAAGTGTGTACGTGTGTGGCGTATGTGGTGTATATGATGTGTGTTTGTGCATGTTTGTGTGTTTTCAGAAGGAGCAGTGGCGAATGCCGTAAAGGATGCATTTCTTATGCTCTGCTCCTAATGGAGAAGGGATTGTGGAAGCAGCAGATGGTATGAAGTGTGCAGCTGTAAAGTTAGAAGAAAATCTTGGTGAGGACCACATTGATTCTGAGGCCAAGGAAGGAGCATCTTCATAAAATCGAGCCCCTAGAGCTATAAACATCTGATAGCGGAGCCAGAGACAAGCTGGGGTTTGGGAGGCATTGCAGTGTGTTCTCATTTACAAAAGTAGTGGCTGCCAGCTTTTTATCCAAAATCCCACAGGAATTACTGTTGTTTTACTGGCCCAAAAAGCTCTGTAACTCAGCAGATGGCTTGAAGACTTCAGTATCTTCCCATTTTTGCTTTAAGGTCAAAAGGATTCTAATTAAAGCTAAAGCTACAATCTCAATGTCATTGTTTAAATGAATTCACTAAGTCTGTAGCTGTGGAATCTTTTCAGAGGAAATTTAAGATGTTAATTTCCCACTGAAGTATAGCATAATAATTGAGCCAAATAATAGCATTAAAGCATGACTTGGGGATTTGCCCTCTTAGAGTCTATTTTTTTTAAGAAAGACTTTTCCCCCCAACTATAAAAGTAATAATGACCATTGGGGCGAAAAAAAGCTGGAAGGAAAAACTGGAAACTTGATGAAAATCACCAGTAATCCCACTATCCAAAGAAAATCATTATAAATATTCAGTCATTTCCCAGTCATATATGTAGGTGTCTGAGTGCGTATAGATATGAGTGTTGGTTTATTCTGCAGATCTGTGCTCATGTTGTATACAAAAGGCTAGATTCTTCCATATACCTTAAGATTCTAGTATTTTTTCTCTTTAAAAGGCATTTATCTAATAATTAGATATTTCAAATATGGCATGTGTTGTATGGAGCAAGTTAGAGAATGTTAACATAAAAGAGCATGTGAAAGTACAATTTAAGTTTTCACGTTTAGGTGCAGAACAATAATTGTTGATTGTGGCTGTGATAGTTCTGCTAAGGGTGTCTGAAATAAATGATTTGATAAGGAAGTTTCCCTTATCATGAGAGAGGGGAAGGCAGAAAAGGGAGACCTTCACACTACAACAAAATAGCGGTGACCTCCTTCACTGGCATGTGTCTGAGTCTTTCTTGATGCTCATCACACAAATAGTCACTTTACATGTATACAGTTCACATCGCTTACCAGTTGAGTATAATCATGAATCATTTTGAACTCAATTTCTTTAAAGTACGTTGATAATAAATGTTTTCTGTAGGTAGATAGGTGGATTCTCACATAGTTAATAAAACAACTCAATCAGCCAAAATGACTAAGAATTATTTTTTCATTTTATGGAGCTTTCTGCAAATTCATCATTGTCCTTATCTGAGATTTTTTAAATAGTTACTTTATTAAGCATTGCATTGTTTGGCAGTACAATGTGTGAGTTGGATAAAGTGATAAAAATTTGGGAAAAATGTAAAAGACTCACTTTTTAACTATCCGGATTAAATGCATTATAGCCTTGTGTGTTTGGATTTTATTATAATATTATGCTATAGTTTTAAAGATTGAGGACTCAGAAGATTTCATGTGGCCTTAATTAACAGTCTGTCGTATTTAAAGACAAACTCACGTTGAGATAATAGAGGTAGAAATTGTAAACATATAATCCCCTGGAAGATAGGGATTCTCTCCATGAAATTATTTCAAATAAAGTTTCAGAAGAACACACATGATTAAGTATATAAATATATTAAACTTTTTATATAAGCAACATAATTCATTATCCAAATTTTAGAAAAACAGGATATTTTTAAATTTTTATTTATTTATTTATTTATTTTGAGATAGAATCTCACTCTGTCACCCTGGCTAGAGTGCAGTGGTGTCATCATAACTCACTGCAACCTCAAACTCCTGGGCTCAGATGAGTGACCCTTCTGCCTCACCCTCCCAAGTAGCTGGGACCACAGGCAAGCGCCACCACACCTGGCTAATTTTTTTCTATTTTGTTAGTAGAGTTGGGTCTTGCTTTTGCTCAGGTTGCTCTCAAACTCCTGAGTTCAAGTGCTCGTCCTGCCTCGGCCTCCCAGAGTGCTAGGATTACAGGTGTGAGCCACCACGACTGGCAAAAACAGGAAAATTTGCCCGTAACTTCACTAACTCAGTAAACCTCTGTCATGATTTTTAGTTAATAAATGCTTTTTGACAATGAAGATGAGCCAGTGAGCTCGCCAGATTTTCATTCTTAGGTATTACGTGTATTAGCAGGGAAAAATCTTTACAGGTATCATGCTCAAGAATATATAGTATTTGAGAATATATGTGTGTATGTATATGTATATCTACATACATGCACATTTATATACATTAATGTATATATACATGTACATACATATATATGTGCACGCGCACACACACACACACACACACACGCGCGCGTGCCCAGAAAATTTGTCTACCATTTCTTCCAAAACACAATCTGCACCTTTCTGCAAGTCATTATGTTTGCGATGTTGTTAGTGACCGTAGCATTTATCTTCAATAGCAGGCTTTGGGTCATCCCTGCCGACGGTCTGTCCCTCAGGCTCTCACTGCCGAGACGGACTGTGTATACGACACCTCACACCGGGAACGTGGAGAACTCGATAGTGGGCATTTTTGAAGGCGTGTTTAACATTCACATAAAGCTAATTTCCCCGCCAGTATCCAAAATGCAGAAATAAAGGCGTTTTGCTAGAGGATAAAATTGAAAAATGGAAATTTTCGTATGGTTCCCCCAAGGCCAAGGGGCAGGGGCAGCACAGCCCTGAGCGCTCGCGGGAAGCTCCGGCACTGGGGGTGGCGTCCCCACTCACTTTAGGTCACTCACAGCACTTGCTAAGCATGTGCTTTCCAAATCTGCCTCCTGTCTGGAAGATGCTGTCAGCTGCGCCTGTCCTTCGCAGCCGGCGCAGGAGTCCTGGAGAGCGGAGGCTGTCAGACCTTTGATTCAGAGGATCCCGGCCCGCCCGAGGCTGGTCCCCCTATTTCTCCTCGCAGACCAGGCCCCTGGCTCGGTGTGAGGCAGCGCTTGCTGAGCTTTGGAAATGGTTCCTGAACCCACAGCTAAACCGTTGTTAATAATCTCAACTCCAGTAGTTACTTGGGATGAAGAGATCTTAATGGCTGCTTTAATTAAAATATACACAATACTAGAGGACTAGTAGACCGCAAGCAAGCACTCTAAGTAATTTATTAGTGTTTCTCAATTTTAGGTGAATGTGGAATGTGCTGGAAAAAAATGCACGCACTAGACAGGCATCTGTCAGAATGTTTGGCCTTGGCCCCACCACTGACCTTGGGGGAGACATTTCGGCTGTAGAACAAGGGGGTTCATTTGGTTATCTCACGGGTTCCCTGAAATGCTGGGTTTGAGTAAATCCTCACGGTCCTGTGAGACGGACCATTTTGCTGCCTCCTCAAAAAAAGTATACAACAGGAGGGTTTTTTAAATTTTGTTTTCTGCAGGACTTAACCCTTCTCAGCACTTCTCAACTAAAAGGGTTGAGTAATGCGCTCCAGCTCCTTGGCCGGGAAGTTGGTTTTTAGTTAAACAAACGTGAACTTTCCTGTGGTGGGGCTGGGTGTGGTGGAGCGAAAGTGTTTTAAAACGTAGGTTTACTCATTACTTACTAACAAGTCACGTACGGCGAGGCCAGCAGGTCAGGAGGCGACTGCCAACGAACAGGCAGTTGGTACTCACGGCTCCCGAGGGGAGAGGGCACGCCATGCCAGCAGGGCCACCCAGGGAAGCCCCATCCAGGAGGCAGAGGGGCCGGGGAGACTGGGGCAGAGTCTTTAATGTGGTTTCTGCAGCAAGGAATGGGCAAGGCAGGGTAAGCAGGTTTCGGATGGGCTGGTGCGGGCTGAGGGTGTGGGGGCTGCCCCTGGCTGTCTGGTACCTGGCCCTTGGGTGGTTAAGGCGGGAGAATTGCGGCGGGGAGCAGGCGGGGTGGGTGAGCGAGGGCTCCGGGTTGGCGGTTAGCTAACGAAAGGTGTGCCGCAGGTGAATGATTTACTGTCAGGAGGAAAGGGCTAGCGCTGGGACACGACAGCGCACCAGAAATGCAGAAAGTACAAAGGCACGATTAACCCGGGACTGAGCGCGCGTCGGCTTTGGATGACTAGACGCAGGTCTGTTCTTCTCTCCCCCATCCTCGGCCCAGCTCTTTCCCCTCCCCGGGCCCATTCTTCCTTCTGCTTCGTCTTTGTGTTTTCCTCACCCTTCTTTTCAATGTAGGATTCAGATGGTGTCTGAAAAGGCTGCGCCGACTGGAGCAATCTGCATTCCACTGCACCTTCGTAGATAAAAAGTTACTGGGGCATTTAAAAACCTGAAAAATAGTAATAATAATAACCTGATGCAATACAAATAATGGCTGGCTGCAGTGATGGTGAAGAGCAGGAGGAGGAGGAGGAGGAGAATGCCGAGAGCCCCGTGGCCATCTTGGCAGGCCTGCTGCAGGCTTCCTCAGAAAAGGTCCATTTCCTGCTCTAGAGCAACCGTCCAGAAGGACTTCCCACAGCGATGGAAATGCTCTGCGTCTGCGCCGAACCGCACGGTAGCCACTACGTACATGTGGCTATTGCTATTGCGCACGTGGATAGTAAGACTGAGGAACTGAATTTTTAATTTCTGTGGATTTTAGTTAATTTAAAGTTAATATAAATTGCCACGTGTATTGGGATTCTCCAGAGAAACCGAACCAATAGGATGTGTATGTATGTGTGTAATACACACACACAGAGGGGAGAGAGTGAAAGAGATTTGGTTTGAAGAATGAGTTCGTGTGATTGTGGAGACTAGCAAGTCCGCAAGTCCAGAATCTGCAGGGGCCCCCACAGGTGGAAGACTTGGGGAAGCGTAGATATTGCAGCTCCAACCCGAAGGCCGTCTGCTGGTGGGATTCCCTCTTCTCCGGGGGAGGTCGGCCCCTCTATTGAGGGCCTCCCGCTGACTGGATAAGGCCCACCTTCCCGCATTGTGGAGAGTAAGTAACTGGCTTTACTCAAAGTCTACTGATTTAAGTGTTAATCTCATGTAAAAAGTACCTTCACAGAAACATCTGGAATAAAGCTCCACCAAATAAATACCAGGCCTAGCCAAGGTGACACATCACCCCCACCTGGCCGTTGGCTGCGATGCCGGCCAGCACAGGTCTGGAGACAATCCGCGTTCCGTCAGATAAATGCTTTTGTTCTACTTTCTTTAGAAAACGATAATGCAGTACAAAAACGGTAAGTCACTTACCCAAGGTCACACAGCTAAGATTGACACCCGCAGCTTGGCTATAGAGGCCCCCACCAAGCCTCCCTTATCTTGGAGGGGCCAAGCTGTTTCCTAAACACCAATCTTCTTTCTCACAGGGGCCAAAGTCAAAAGGCCTGGGTTAGAAACCCCGGTTCTGCCCCTTAAATAGCTATGTGACGTGGAAATCTGAACCTCTCTGACCCTCTGTATCATCATCTGTAAAATGAGAATGATAATTCTCTCCATGTGTTTTCTGTGGTAAGGGAGAGGATGTGGAGGATCCTACATTTTGTTTTCTTTTTCACCTCTCTCTCACCGTTTTGTAGACTATATTTCTCCTGTTCCTGTGTCTATTCTTCTGCAAAATATAAGCTTGGTAACATGGTCAATAAAAGACATGTGTTATTGAAAAGCTGAATTGATTTATACTCTTTTCTTTAAACTAATAACAAAACACTGGAATTGCTTTTTTTGATTCTTCAACAACAATAACTAAACTGTTGTATTCGGAGTTACTTCCCTCACTCAAGAGGAAGGCATTGTTCTTATTTGTGTGAATCTTTTCTTTTGTGTGAACCGCTTCTGAGCCAGCCAGAGTAACACGTATTTGTCATCTTGGGAGCATAGTGTTGATTTGAGTCCTGGTGAGCGTGGTGAGCATGTGCAGAGGGTTTGCCCTGCAGTTTGGCTGAGGTTTCTCAGTTGGCATCTTCTCATATGTATTTCAGGATTTGGTTCTGGTTTTGGGGGCTCAGGGCAGAGTCCAGCCTGAGGTTGTAAAGAGTGCACCTTTTAGGAACTCCCCACCCAGTGGGATTTCATGCTAATGTACTTGGTTAGCCTGAGTTATCTTCAGAGTATTTTAAGAACAACCTCTGGAATGAAGAAAAAGTTCTTAATACCACCCATGCCCTATTCTGGATTTTTTTTTTTTTTTGTGATGGGATCTCACTGTGTTGCCCAGTCTAGAATGCAATGGCATCATCATAGTTCACTGCAACCTCAAACTCCTGGGCTCAAGCAATCCTCCTGCCTCGGTCTCCCAAGTAGCTGGGACTGCAGGTGCACGCCTGTAGTCTAAGTTTTCTCTTTTCTGTAGAGATGGTGTCTCGATACGTTGTCCAGGTTGGCCTTGAACTCCTGGTCTCAAGCAGTCTTCCCACCTCAGCCTCCCAAAGTGCTGGGATTACAGGTGTGAGCCACCACACCTGGGCCCTATTCTTTTGTTACAGGCATTTCACGCAATTTAGTTTTAAGGATAGTTTAGAGTGGGAAAACATTTCTCATCACAAACACTGCACATTTCAGCATAAAATAAGGTCCCCTTCTCCCTCCTTTTAGATCGCCCTTTCATCACTTGCCTTCTAGATCCTTAGTAGCACTGTCGTGTGATGATATTAACACAACTGGCAGCAGAGCACTGAAAGAAACCAGACGATCAGCGTGGTGATGTTTTTCCGTATCTTGTTTTGAAAATGTTCAACTATATAGAACAATTGAGAAAAAAAAAAAAGCATGGTGAATACTCACATACCCATAACCCAGATCCACAGTTAGCGTTCTATATTTTCCCTTCTGTCAAATGATCTTCATTTTCTATGCGTTTCGAAGTAAATTGCAGGTATCTGCACACCTCACCCCTCTAACGTGTCATCCCGCATGTCAATTCCTAGAGTTCAGCGTTTGTCGATGGTTCTTTCTGTGCGTAGAGTGAGAAGCAGGAGTCCCAAGTGCACCTTTTGAAGAGTGTTGACGATGCATCCCTGTGTAGCCCAGCCCCATCAAGGTAATCACAGAGCGTTACCTTCACCCCAGAAAGTTCCCTCATCTGTCCCCTCAGTAATTCTCACCCCACCCTTCCAAAGGAAACCATTGTTCTGATTTTTTCCACCCTAGGTTAACCTCTTTCAGAACTTAATTTGGATGAGAGCGTACAGTGTGTGTACCATTTTGTGTAAGACTTCTGTTGCCAACTGCATTTGTTTGCAAGGGCTTTTGTACCGGAATACCACAGGCTGCATGGCTTTAAGCAACAGAACTTTATGCTTCCCAGGTCTGCAAGCTGGAAGTCCAGGATCAAGGCATCAGCAGGCTCTGTTCCACCTAGCTTCTGGAGGTTCCTTGGCTTGTGCCGGTATAACATGGCATTCTGTGGCTCTGTGTTCAAATTTCCTCCTAAGGATCTAAGGTCCTCCCAAGAACATCTGTCAGGTAGCCTACCCTACTCATACAGAGTAATTACAGTCTTCTCACCTAATTACATTTATGATGACCCTATTTACAAATAAAGCTACATTTTGAGGTTCTGAGGGTTGGGACTTCAACATACAAATGGAGTGGGGGTGTAATTCATCCCATGACCCCAGCACCTAGCTTGTTTCACGTATCAGTAATTTGTTCTTTGCTGCTGAGCAGTGCTCCATGGTACAGATAGACTGCAGTGTGCTTAGCCATTGTTGTCGAGGGGCGCCAGTTTGGGCTACTGTGAAGAAAGCTGCCAGAAACACTTTTGTACCAGTCTTTCTGTGGACATATCCTTTTGTTTCTCTTGGGTACGTGCCCTGACCCAGGGGGTGGGGGCTAACCTGGGGACGGGTGTGTGACGTCAGGAGGTAGCGATTACAAACTGCAGATCCTACTTCTTAAAACTGGCTGACATCATCATGTCTGTTAATTTAGATTTTAAGCCAGTGTGTTGGTTTCCCTGTGAGGGTGGTGATGAAATCCTTAAAGACCCAAAGGCTGACGGCCTGGCATCTGGGACAGCAAGGAAGCGGGAAGCTAGGGAGAGCGTCCTGTTCCCAGGACAGTGGTGACAACGGATGAAGGACAGAGTGTCAGCCTCCAGGGATAAGGGAGAGAGGGTCCCGGGGAAGCATCGTGGGCCCATGGTGGGGGTTAGTGGCTGGCCCAGCGTGACGTCCCCTCCTCCCGCTAGGGGAAAGCGATGAGCCCATGAACTCTTTGAGGGCAGTGTGGGTGCTGACACAGCAACACCAAGAAGCTGTAACCAAACCAGAGTCACCGCGGAGCCCGGGAGGAGAGTCCTGAAGATAAACATCAGCCATGTGCTGTCATCTCCAAGGAGCAAGCAGTGCTGATAGACACGCGAAAGGCTAGCCTTCAGCAGGTGCGAGTCTCAGATGCCTCAGTGGGCCAGCGATCGGCAGCCGGAATCCAGATGACCAGCTACACTCTGGAATAATCTCGGCTGCCAGTCAGCCCCAGGGCCTTAGCGGGCGAGGAGTCCCTGTGATAGCCAGGATCAAGTTCTAAGCCAACAGCAAGCCGCCCGGGGTTGGCTCGCCTTTCAGGCTGGTAGCCTCAGAAACACGATGCTGTGCCTCCCAGCAGGCAGGGCCCTGCACAGGTCCCACGGGGGGTCCCACGTCTTCCAGGACCGGGTAGGTAGCACAGAGCCTGGCAAGGCCAGGGGGAGGGGAGGGGTTGCTGCTCGTCAGGAAGTTCTCGGGGAGCGAGGGGGCTTGGTCTGACGAGGCTGTCCCGAACACCACAGCTCAGGGCTCTCTGGACCCAGGACTTCCTTCCCAACCCCGCTGACGTCCCAAAGAGGAAAAAGGAGGGACGTCTACAGAGGGTGTGTGCCAGCCTAAATAGTGACAGGGACCCCGCTGTCTGGAAAATACAGAAAGAAGAACCTAACGTACATCAGGGTTTGTGAAACTTGTGGCCTGGCAGACTCATTCTCTCTGGCACCTGGCAGAGGCAGGCACCGGTGACATCTCTTTTTGCCAAGTACAGGCAGAGAAATCAGGACTCCTTTTTAAAAAAGATTATATTGTGGTATAATGTACATACCGTAAAGTGTACCGTTTTAACCACTTTTAAGTGCACAGTTCAGTTGCGTTAAGTACATTCCCCTTGTTGTGCCACCGTCACCGCCATCCAGCTCCAGGACTTTGTCATCCTCCCGGCTGCAGCTCTGGACCCATCGAACACTAACTCTCCATTCCCCGGCAACCACCGTTTTACTGTCCGTCTCTGAATTTGAAACTACTTTTGAGAAGACACATTGTTCCGTCCCTCAACATTGTGATAGATATTTAAGTTCCAGTTGGCCAGCCAGGCGAGAAACCAAGCAAAATCCCATTCCTTGGATTCTCTGAGTATTTTCGTCTTTGGCTTTTACCTGTCACACAGGGTGGGGTTGAGTGATTGGGAATATTTGATATCTGCACTGAACCTCCCCCTGCATCCTGTGCGTGTGCATCTTAATAATTATTACATGCTACGTCCAGCACTTAGGATGCTCAATGTTTATTTTTAATATTCCACAGATGAGGGCAATAAAGAGAGAAAGAGGAAGAGGAAGGATGAGACATGTCCTGTGGGCAGAACAGGGAGGCAGGAGAACACTCCTAATATGCCTTTCACCAAGTTTTGAAATGGTTCAGTGGAATAAAAAAAGGGAACCAGATTGGGAAACTTTGCTGTCAATTAAGCAAACTTTAAACTTAACATTTGAGGACCCCCGTTGAGAATAGTTGAGACCCGTATACCCCATCTTAAAAAAATGCCTCAAATATTCAAACATTCTGCCAAATATTCCTCCCACAATCTCAGCAGATTCCCAGACCCCCAGGTCAGAAATCTTGTTCCAAGGCATAAAACAGGCAACATTTTTATTTTCATTTAAGTAGCTTAGTTTATAGTTACTGATCCATTAAGATTTTGTGCTTGATTTTGCCATCAGTAATCTCTTACACAAGCCAAGGAAGCCAAAGGAAGTTATTTCTTGAATGCTTTTACACTGATGCTTTCAAGCGTTCATGTTGCTGACTACAGTTTTTAAAATTGTTATTCCCATCTTATGCAATGCCTCGAGGCATGTTTTTGGTTGAATAGCAATCATTAAAGAATTGTGCAATTCTGGAAGAAGCAGTAAAAATAAAATGTAATACCAAAAAAAATCATCTTCATTTCATCGAGAAAATTCAGTTTAAAGAATTTTTACCTCTGGACATAACAGAGACTGTGTTGGAACACTCCCTGTAACTCCAGCTCGAAGATGGAGGGGGCCACCCGTAGGAACCCTCCACACAACCCCCACCCTGGCACTGGGACTTAAGTCACTCACTTAGATCCCTCAGCAGGAATGCCCTAGTTGCTCCTGTAGTCAGGAGGCATCCAGGGAGACTGCGGATCTCCATGGCAACCTGGACCCAAATGAGCAAAGCGCCATCAGCTGGCCTCAGCCTGTTCAACTAGTCTGGATGGACGGAGGAAGGCCGTGCTGTCTCCTGCCTGGGCTTCCTATGCCATTTCCCCCGGACACCCGAGAGCTGTTGGGCCTCTGCCCTTGGCCTCAGCTGGTTCTCCTGAAGGTCATTAAAGAGAAGCCCTGCTGGTGGCAAGTTCTCTGACACAACCTGCAGCGAGAATTTAATGATGGCATCAGATGTAGAGGCCCCTTGATCTCTGGAGAGGGTTCTGGGAGCCGAGTAACTGCTGGAACTGAGGAGGAACTGTGCACAGGCTCGTGGGTGCGCCCTGAGGCCTTGCCACCCTGCTATTCTCAGGGGCAGCCTCGCTGTTCTGACATAAGCGTTGGGGGTTTACATAACATCCCTTTTTCTCAGCAAAGGGAGTTCCTTATGTCTGAACCTCGTGGACTCAGAAGATCCACTTCCTGATCTGGCTGTCCATTAGGGCATTAGACAGCGTCTTCTTAAGCAGATGTTAAGTCGGGAACAATTTGAACCAAGCCTGGTCCTCACCTTTCAGAGCAGCTCACCTGTCCTTCCATTGCCGTCTCTCTTTTCCTTCTCTCGCGCAGACACAGGAGAAGATGGGGTGACAGACACCCTGCAGCCGTCTGATACTCTTCCTCAAGAAATATTAGTAACACAAACTACAGAGACCAAAACCCTACAAGAAATTGAAGAAAATCTAAAAACTCGCTAAGCACTAGAAGCACGTCAAACTTACCGTCAGGAACAGATATGCAGTCATGCAAGAGCACAACTATTAAAAAGTCACTGGCTAGCCAGAAGGTGTGTGAGTTCCGCATCGATATGATTAAACAATGCATGGGGAAATCACCATTTAAAGGAATGGAGGTAGTCACTAGTTCATGTTGCCACTAGATATTATTTTATTCTTAAAAAGACAAATGAGAAAATTAGGTCTTATGGAGGAAGAAGCAAGAGCCAGTGCGACCATCGTAATTACTGCTCAGGAGCAGATGAGGGGCTGTTTATTTGCATTCTGTTCTCCGCCACTGGGATTCTTCAGTGATGCAGGATCCAAAATAGAAGAAGGCCATCTAGGGTGGACATTTCATTAATAACAACTTATGTGGCTGAGCACCTGTGTGGGCCGGGCATTGTTCTAAGTATATTTTTCGTGTATTTTCTCATTTAATCGTCACATAGCCCTATGAGGTTGGTACAAATATTATCTTGACTTTATGGATAAGGAAACTGAGGCACGGAGAGGCTGCTTTGTCCGGGCTTCCCTAGGCAGAGGTCGCAGGGCTCATGCCGCCGTGCGTGCTGCCCATGGTGGGCCAAGGGGCTCCGTTTACTCTCTGGGTCGGTGGTTGATTCTCCGTCTACTGACAGCCGTACGCGGGTCAGTCTTCCGGGCACTAGGGGTACAGCAGTGGGCACGACAGTCTGCCCCCTGGTGCTGATGTGGGGTGCAGTGATTGCTGGGGCTGGGGAGGGGGTGTTCTGCCAGAACCCTGCAAAGAAGCCACAGCCACTCTTTGACAAAGGCAGCCTCGGTCTCTGAGAGGTGGAGTCTTCTGCTCAGGGCGTGGTGCGAGGCCAAGGCCCTGGTGCTTCTGCTGAGGGGGCTTAGAGGAGGGACTTCCAGCCCAGGCCTGTGTGGCTTCTCAGCCTGTCCCCTCGGGAGAAGGAATTTCCTCAAGGTTTTACTTAAAGAGGTGGCTAAATTGCTTTTCCTTGTCCTCATTCTCAGGAAGGGACTAAGAACGGAAAGGAATTGCCCCTGTCTGGGTTGGTGAGCCTCAGGCCATAGGTGACAGCTTCTCTGAGACGCCTTTATCTGGAGCTCTGTGGTGGAAGTGGGCAGGTGACCTTCAGCCTCCCCCACTGGCCTCCAGCTCTGCATATCCCCTGAAGGACAGAAACCGGAAGGAGGAGGCCTGGCCTCTGCCCTGACCCTTCCCTCATGGCCACTCTGCAGGGAGAGAGAGAGGAGGAGCGCCGCCCCCAGCCTAGCTCCTCGAGGCTCTGCGTCTGGCTTGGTAAGGCTGGTGGTTTTCAGACCTTTTCTGGTCTCACAGACTTTGTTCAAGGCGAATGTTACCTGGCAGCGGCACCTCCACCCAGGCAGTCCCCTGAGGAACACGTAGTACTCATCTGAGAAGAGTCCGGAAACCTGGGATCTTCATTTTCCACCGTGGCCATGCCAGAGGAGAACCTTCGTCCCTTGCCTTCCTGTCCTGTTCCGCATTCATGCATCCGCTGCCTTCCTGGTCCTTCCAAATTAGATCGTTCGTCTCATGAAAAAAACACAGTTTTCTTTCTGTGACTCAAAGAATCTTCTTTTGTGAGTGCTAAAGCCATGCAGATTAACAAATTATACATTTAAAATAATATCTAACGTCCATAGCTTTTATTGACAAATAATCTTGGGGACAAAGCCATTACAAGATTTCTTTCTACTCCCTACAAAATCTCGCTCCTATTATTTCAAACATTATTCATTAAGAAGTGATCTATTAAAGGAAAAATGTATTGGATTTTTAAAACTACCTAATCCTTTAGCCGAGTGTGTCTCTGGTTAGATTAGTCAGCAATCCTTGGAGTGTTTTCCTTCTTTCACTTACTCGACCATAACAAATCCTTCATTTTAATTTTGGTTGTCAGAATGTGAGGAGGAGCTCATGCGGTCCCATGGTCGTGCTGCCCCCGGAGGGCCGCGGGAGGGAGGCACGTGGTCAGTGTGGCGTCACGGGAGGGTCAGGAATCTTGGAGACCAGTATCTTATCTGCACAGCGGGTGGGCATCTCATCAATGCTCCCAGAAGCAACTCTGAGTACTCCAAATGGGTCACGCCCTGTTGGGCAGCATTACAAACCCCAAGGCTAAGCCCACAGAATCATGGGAGAGAGTAAATAAAGCACACCTGAGAAAGAAATTATGGGATATAGTTTAGTAAGATTTTCAACGGAAGATCTGAAATGAATAAAGGATCTCAGAAACACGTGCTACTGTGCACTACACACGTAAACGCACATAGGCACCCACAGCCCCGTGGAGAGGGAGATGATGCAAGCTGTGAGGTGGTCATCGCACGTAGACGTCCTGTTAGGCCAAAATGAACAATTCCTGGGTACTCACTGGGCCCCTGGTTTCTGCTGTTCATGACCTCAGGGCCCTGGCAGGGAAGGGCTGGAATGGAAGGGGGTTCTGTCCATGCGGGGAGCAGTTTCCCTCTGCGGATCCCATCCCCTCATGGCCTCGTTGAGCAGTCTGCTGGAGCCGCCTGGGGACTCGGCCACCCACTGTGCCTTCCACATGCCCAGAGCACGGTTCCCATTCCCACGCTCCCTGTGAGCGGACTCCTGGTAGGCAGGTGGGGGAGAAACCAGACTGCCGGGACGACAGCACCTCCGCCCACTGGAGCCCCTGGGAGGGGCTCTCCCTTCCAGTTGCCTATTGAGAATCTTTCCCACTGCGGGGAGGAGAGAGTAACTCGTGGTCTCCCTGTGTAGGAAACCACAGCTATGAGAGTGTGTGTGCATGCACCAGCTTCCCTCCCCTCGCCCCCGCAAGATCATGTGCTGCGAGCCAGGCATTTTGTGCTTTACCTGTATTGTCTAATTTAATCTACTTAACAACCTTAAAGATTAGCTGCTAATATTATCCTTATTTTAGAAATAAGGAAACAACTGGGGCAGAAAGAGGTCGTTTGGTGTGTTACACTAGTCCTCCAGAATGCCGGTGCCCTGGGTAGGACAGGATAGGATAGGACAGTGTCCACGCCGTGCCGTGCAACAGACCCTTCTGTGATTATGGGAATGTTCTATGCTGTCCAATGTTGGTAGCCACTGGACACGTGTGGCTGTTGAGCACGTGAAATGTGACTGCTACGTCTGAAGAAGTGAATTTTTAATGTTCATTGATTTTAGTTAAAGTTAAATTTCAGTAGCACCCGTGGCTAGTCTACCATGCTGGACTTTGCCTGAACTTTCCCCGCGGCTGTGGGCTCTCCTGGGATTCTCTCGAAAGCAGGCTGGGGGAGGCCGTGGGCCCTGGTGGCCTTGGACCGGATCGGCACTGTTCTTCGGTTTACTGACTGGGAAGATGGTTGGTGAGCCCCGCTAGGTACTGGGCAGTTTAGGCGGTCAGGGCGGTCAGAATGCGTCAGAGCCCCTGCACGCACGGTGCCGCTCCAAAGCTCTTCTTGAACTGAGACGAGTGAGCAGCCAAACGTCCGTACCAGTGCTGGGTGTTTGCAAGGTCTCCAGTGTGGACCTCTGATGCCCGAAGGCCCAGTAAGCGACCCGTGTGACCAGACTTGCTTGCCCCCTCGGAGGGTCTTCCGTCCCTCCTGCCCCCCGCCGCGCCCGTCCTCTGCCTCCCCCGCTGCTGCCCCTCCTCGGTTCGTGAGCTCTCTGCTCCCCTTTTCCCTCCTCTGCCCTGTGTCTTTAAAAAAACTTTTAAATTTTCTTTTTAATTGTTACAACCACATAACATCAAGCGTACCATCTTAAACATTTTTAAGTGTACACTTCAGTAGTGTCAAGTATATTTGCATTGTTATGCGACACGTCTCCAGACCTGCTTCATCTTGGAAAACAGAAAGTCTTTGCCCATCAGACACTAACTCACTCCCCCTTCCCCTAGCCCTTGGCAACCACCATTCCACTTTCTGTTTCTGTGACTTTGACCACTTTAGACACCTCCTAGGAGTGGAATTGTATATTTGTGCCGTCGTGGATTGCTTACTTCACCTAGCGTGACATCCTCGAGATGCGTCCGTGTTGTAGCACGCGCCCGAATTTCCCTCGTTCAGGGCTGCGTACTATTGCGTTGCGTGGCTGGACCACATCTGCCGTGTCCATCGGTGGACATTCAGTGCCCTCTGTCTTACCTTTTCTTTCTTTCTCTCTCATTTCTCCCAAAATATAATATTAAAGTAATTAAAACGTGAACAGTTGACGTATTAGGTGAGCGGCAGTTTGTGCTGATTTTGTACTTTAAGAGTAGCAAGAGTTGAGCCTTTCTGCTCTCCCCAGTCATTGCCCCAAAATATACCAAACATGTCCGGCCAGAGTGGATTTTTATTCCAACGAAACCTTCCATTGATTGTTAATTTCTCTGAGTCATTGACTTTCCATGGAAGAAAAGAAATTCCCCTGCTTGGATGGTCACTGGACAGGCTTTGCGTTTAGGTTGTAGAAACAGATACCCCTCACGCAGTAGTTTACACAACTTAAAGGTTCCTTTTTCTCATGCGGACGTGTGGAGGTGGATGGACAGAGCTGACCAGGCAGCTCCTCGGGGCCAGTGGAGACCCAGGCTCCCCTGGGTTCTGCCCCCTACTAGCCTCAGGGTGACAGCCAGAGCTGCGGCCACCGCGCCCACGGTTCGGGCTAGACGAGGGGAAGTGTAAGGGAAAGGGGGTGCACCCTTGCCTCACTGGACCCCTGCGTGGGCTTTCCTGGGGCCTCCTGTTCACCTCTCGCCATCCAGACTGGGCCACAAGGCACCCTCCCCCACCCGACCCCGGCGCATGGGGAGGGGGCACACTGCTGCCCTGAACAAAAGGGGATTCTGATGGGAAGCTGGAAGGGGGACCTGTAGGGCAGGCAGCCTGCATTCCTGTGTTCACCTGCGGGTCTGCAGTGTCCCCCCTCTTGGGGTTTATGTGACGGTGCAAAGGACCTGCCCCATGCCAGAGGCGTCTGCCCACCTTTCCTGCCGCTGGAACTTGCCGACTCTCCTTCTTGCGTGCAGGCTCTAAATTCTCCCGCAGTGAGAGGGGAGGGGCGAGCTGTGCTTCTGGTCGTGGAGAAGCACGGGACCCAGGCGGCTGCCGATGAGGGCTCCTCTGGATGGGTCTGCTTTAAAATCCTGCCATTGAAATGAGTTTTCCGATGTGAAATGGGGGTCGAAAGACTTGGCCCCTCTGAGAAGTCTCATTCAGAGGATAGTTCGTCACGCTGCACTTCCATAGAAACACTCCTTCCGGTGTTACTAGGGCTCTGTGAGGGATGGGGAGCGTCACTCAAGCAGATCCTCCGGTGGCCAGACCAGTCAGTGCCCGTCGTGCTCCTGGCTGTGCTGCCTGCCTGTGAAGGGTCCCTGGGTGCGGGGGCTGTAGTCCTCCTGGCTGCGGAAAGGAGCAAGGCAGGGACTGGGGCAGTGGGGGTGGGGACAAGGGCCTAGCGGGAGTCCCAGGGAGTCCAGTCAAGGCTTTCTGAGTTGCTGTCAGTGTGGTTAAAGGCTTTGGGCATCCAGGATGGGTGGCCTTTGGGGACATGTAGCTGTGGGACCAGAAAAGAGAAACCTCTCTGGAGAGCAGAGAGCATCAAGCCCATGAACCCTTAGACCAGCTGTGCACAGCCAGAAAAGGCAAATTCAGATTCCAGGGAAGAGGAGGGTGGCTCCGCACGGTGCTTGCAGTGGTGCTGGGGGACAGTCGAGGCAGCAGGACGTGGGCCAGGAGTAGATCCAGGCAAACAGCCTGGGTTTCAGACCTGGCTTGCCACTTACTCTAGGCAAGCGGTTCACTCTTCCCCTCAGGGTCACGACTGTGGATGAGATGGTCACCACAGGCAATGCAGATGCCCTCTGGTCCCATGATCCCAAACTCTGGGATGACGTTCAAAGTAGTTAGAGCAAAGGTCCTGTGGCAGGTAAGGAACTTACGTGGCCCCAAGCTTTCTCCCTGAACCCAGTACCTTCTGTGGGTTTCCTGTGAAGAAAGGAGATAAAACAGTTTGCTAAGCCCAAGGTAAGTGAGAAGAAAGGAGGTGTGATTCCGCAGAGGGAAGTGGGGAGCAGTGTATTGCTGTCATCTGAACTGCTCTAAAACTGAAAATTGGGCCATGACTTTCATCAACACAGCAGTCAAAGATGAGTTACACGTTCATCAAAGACATACTGTATTAGGATGGGCAAAGTCATGCCGCTATAACAAACAACCCCAGTAGCTAATGTGAGTTAGCTGGAGCCTCACCCTCACATGTCCCCCAGGACCAAAGCTAATAGAGCCTCTACTGTCTGGAAAATTGTGGTCACATTGGTGAAGAAGAGGTTGTGGCAGATTGAGCTCTGGCTCTTGAGGCTTTGGTGTGGAACCAGCACATGTGCTTGAGCCCACTTGTATTGGCCAGAAGAAGTCGTATGACCACACCCAACTTGAAAGCATGGTGCGTGCCCTTCTGCCGTGTGCTGAACAGAGAGGACCCTGCATTTGGTGACTACCACTTCTGCGTAGTTATTCGAATAGAGTGTTAAATTTTTACAGAAAAAGAGTCAGGAGCTGGGTCATTTGCTAACCCAAAGTCTATTTTATTTACACTTGAGGGAAGTTGAGATTGTCCATAGAACCTGGTGCTACACAGTTTTGCCTAATCTCAGGCACAACGTCCAGAAGGAAATAGGTAAACTTTGCCAAGTCTAACTCGTGAAATGATAGCACATTGGTGCCCGAATTGGGAAGACAGACTGAAGCATCGGTCTGCTGCTGCTGCAGAGCAAAGACCACTGGCTGTACATTAACCTTCAGGGATGAAGTACAGAGGATTCTGCCCAGACGTGATGACTTGCTCTGCCTTTTTATAGAACCTGAAACCAACGCTGACCTCCTAAACTTTTTGACTTTCTTTATGACAAATGATGTGATTTGGAGTGAAGGCTGGAAAATGGAAGGAGGGCAACAGTCCACCTAGAGATTTGTTTCCAGTGAATTTCAGGGCAGGTACTGGGCCCCTCGTTGTGAAATGATCATGTTCCTATTCCGTCATCTCAAAGTATTTCGTGAGCAAAAGAAACTCTTTATTCTTTATTAACTGTACCTTCAGACATTCTCTCGGTAAACTCCCAGTTCTTAAGTTTGTAACTGTCTGTATTTGTGAGAATTTAATCAATCAATCCACACAAATTTATTAAACATAATGTATGGAAAAGAATTAGGGGAGTCACAATTGGGGATACAAAGATAAATATGATTGTAAGCTCCTTGAATGTTAGGGGTTTGCACTCCAATTTGTAAGATATGTTGTGAACACATGCACTAATACTGTCTCCGTCCACTCTGGGGTAGACTGCAGTACTCGTGGTCCCCAGGGACCGTGCCTGCCTGTGCCCATGCCTCTTTGCACTTTGGCTTGTTTCCCCCACCCCCTGAATGGGAGCTGGCCTGTGACTTGCTCTGCCGAGCGGAGACTTGCAGAGGGATACTGTATAACTCCCAAGGCTAGACCTTGCTCTCTGGCAACACTTTGCTGTCATGCAGAGATACTCTGTCTAGCCTCCTGGAGGATGAGAGGCCTTGTGGAGTGAGAGGCCCAGCAGCAGCCAGCTCACACCACCGGAAGTTCCAGTGAGGCCATCGCATCCAGCCAGCCCCACTAATGGCAAACACGTAATGAGCCCCGCCAGCACCAGGAGGAGCAGACAACCTGCCCAGCTGAGCCCAGCCCATGTTGGAACCACAGAATTGTGATCAAGGGAATGATTGCTATTGGGGCCCCTGATTGAGTGGTTTGTTGTGCCCACGGGATGACCACTGCCCACTCCTTGCACAAGCCTTCCACAACAGCCACACAGACGTTCATGCCATTCCCGTAATTGCGTGAGTTTTGGCACTTTTTTGGATGTTGTCCCTTCAATTTAGTATGTCTGTCTCCCCTTCTCTCCTTGGAACTTCTTTGTCCTGTCTTCAAAACTCACGTGATTCTCCTGATTCCCCCCTGAAGCCCTTCATACACAATGGGCACTTTCTACATAGCCCTGTGCTTATCTGTTTACAGATTATTCTCTGCCATCCAATGCTGACCTCCCCAGGGAAGGAGCCTATTTCCTCTCCTTCAATGGCTCCTGGGCCCCTACTCAGATCCTGGCACACAGTGGGAATGGCAGGTCATTGGGTGACAAGGTATAAAAAATAACTACTATATCAGTGTGAGCACTGTGCTGGGAGTCAGGGCACCTGACTGACCAGGCCTGGCTGTCCCACTGACTGAGGCACATACGATTCACCACTGAAGGCTCAGGTTTGCTATCTGGGAAAGGAGGGTGCTGTCTTAGTCCACTTCCTGCTGCTGTGATAGAATACTTGAGACTGGGTAGTTTGTAAACAATAGAAGTTTATTTTGCTCATGGTTCTGGAGGCTGAGAAGTCCAGGAGCATGTCGCCAGCACCTGGAGAGGGCCTTCCTGCTGTGCTATGCCCTGGTGAGAGGGTAAGGGAGGGCAAGAGAGCACCTGGGAGAGACAGATGTATGAAGTGGGCGAATTCATCCTTTTTATCAGGGACTCAGTCCTGCAGTAAGGAACCCACTCCTGCAGTAGCAGCATCAATCCACTCACGCTGGCAGAGCCCTCGTGACCTAATCGCCCCTCGAAGGTCCCACCTCCCAACACTTGCATTGGGGATTAAGTTTCCAGCACATGAACATTAAGGGAGACATTCGAACCATAGCTGGTGCTATTGGCCCATTTAATTCCAAATTTTTATGTGGCGGAAGCAGTATAGACACTGGGGTTTCTGAAGAGGAGGAGCTGACAGGTCTCTGTGGGTCTGTTTCTTCTGTTGGTTTTTGCTGAAGGCAGGTGGGCTTTGTGTCTGGGAGAAAGATCGGTGGTCCCAGGAAAAGAAGACTCTGTCCACATTTACTGAGCACCTGGCAGGCACTGTGCTGTGCAGATTCACAGAAAGACTCTTCACGGAGGAGCTCGAGGAGCCTGACATCACTGGTGCTCGGGAAAGCACCCCCACGTCTCCTCGGTGACTCAGGATGTGTCGTGGAGCAGGGCGCCGGTCCTGGCAGCCTGGAAAGCGAATGGTTGGGAGAACGAAAGACGAGTGATGAGGCTGTTCAGAGGAAGAGGACACAGGAGACAACCATGTTGCCTCGGGAGCTTCTCCGAGGGGGTGAAGCAAAAACACTTTGCAGAATCAGAACCGAGTCCTCTGCTCCAGAACGAAAGCGGACTGGAGGAACCCCGCCCTCGGGATCAGGCACAGGAGCTCGAGGGGCCCTCTCTTGCAGCGCCACATCTTTTACATGTGAGGGCGGTGAAACTGGGGTGCGGAAGTGCCCTGCTGCAGGTCGTTGCAGCGGGTTCACAGGGGAACAGCAAGTGGTGACAAGAACACAGGTGACAGACTGAAGGGAATTTACTCCCCAAGATCCCGGACCTCCAAAAACGGCCGGATGTGTGTTGTTCTCTCTAAGGGAGAAGTAAAGTGATGTTCTAAGAGAAGCCAAAATTTGAGTTCTTGAAATCTACTGAGGTCTGCAAGTGAACCCAGAACACCCATTTTAAATTCGCTGCTGCTTTGTCTTTCTTTCTCCTCCCTTCTTCCGTCTTCATGTTCCCACTACTGCTATCATTTTCATTACTGCTACTCAGTACTCCCAGTTATATGTGAACATTTTGTTTTTTACCATATGCCGGGTACTTTGTTAAGCTCTTTACGTGTATTACCTCATTTCATTCTTGCAAGAACACTGAGGGGGAGGCATTATTCTCTTCATTTTGCCAGTGATGAAACTGAGACCCAGAGGAGTAAGCATCTTGCCTGAGGTCACACAGCATGTAATGGCAGAGCTGGGATTTGAACCTCCTTGTCTGTCTCAGGACTCTGTTAAGAGCTCTTGGAACTGCATCACAGCCAGGTTGTTGTAGGGTTCGTAGTCAATTATCAAGCCATTCTTGGTCTTTCAGAAAGTAGAAGAAATTTATATGTATATATTTATTTCTATCTATCTATTTCCAAGATGATATGGCTTAACAAGGTAGGGAGCTCTAAAAATTGAGACTGTGAGCAATGTCAGAAATGCTCCAACTGAGGAGAAAACGTGGAGGGAGATAAATATTTATTGGTAAAGGAACTTTATAAATAAATAAGCTCAAGTTTTTAAAGGATCTACCAAAAATCAGGTGGGGAGAATAAACTGTGTCAGTCGTGATGACTATACAGAACTAGCCTAGACCACACCTGGCTGATTGTGACAAATACTAAATACAAAAACAAAACAAAACAAAATTTTGTAGACCAGCATTCTGAATAGGAAGAACAAGGATGAGATGGACACACTGGTTGGGCTCTTGGAAGGACAAACGGACCGTGAGGGGTAGGGAGCTGGTCCTGCCAGGCCGACTTTGTCTCCTTATCTGAACACCTCGCTGGACTGGTGAAGCATCATGGTGGCACACAGTGGAGGGGAGTCCAGCAGGGTGTTGACACGTCCTTCCCATTGACGGATCCTCACGGTCAGTATGGCAAGGGCATGAGCTGGTACCCGTACGTTCGGGTGCCTGGTCGGACAGGAAGATAACAGGAAGGCTGACTGATGACGGGTTACCAGCGCAGGGAGGAGTTCCCCAGACTTCATGTTGGCCGTTCACCTGAGGATTTAGACTGCTCATGAAATCTGGAGTTCCTTCCAAAACAAATTATTATGAGATTAAAATATTCTCTTTCTATTGGCAAAGCGAGCGAAGGCAAAGTCACGGGGACGTGCTGGACTTTAGAAATACTTGGCCTCTCCTCCCTTGGTGGCTGGTGCCAAGTCAATCTGTAGCTGATTACTGTCTTGAATATGTCCTCAAATTAGCTGTGTAGCAGGCCATCTGCCGTCTCCTCCATTCTGTAGATAGGCCTGGAAAAGCAAAATCCTGCCAAAATGCAAATAATGAACTGAACTGATAATAGAGGGAAAGAGAGAGAGAAAGGTCTGTGGGAGGTGGGAGAGGGAAGGCCGTGGGGGCTGGGGAAGGAGAAGGGGGTATGTCCTCCGCTGCTCTATGTCTTTCCATCCTCTTGTGTTTCTTCTGGTTAGAGAAAGACCATGCGTGGATCAGGAGACCCTGGTCTAACTCAGAGATGCGGGGTTGGGCCGGAAGTAATGAGGGAATTAGGCCCAGTTGTGAGAATGCCTTTTGCAGCCTCTTCCTTTGAATTCAAGAACTGGCAGCCTCTCGGTTTCCACTGGCACGCTGGCCGTGGGAGGAGCCCCTGTCAGAACTGAGCTCTTCTTGGTGCTGGGGTTGCAGTTGCTGCCCTCCTGGGAGCAGTTTGAGCCTGGACCCCTCATACTCTCTTCAGATTAGTCTGTGAGCCCCACCCCAGCAGACCTCCCTCCAGGGCGTCCCTGCCGAGCAGGACCAGCCTCCTGAGTGGCACGTGGGTGCTGCCACATCGTTCCCAAACGCTTCCATAGTCACGTGCGGTTCCTTTTCGTACTCGTGGACACCTCAAGCAGCGTCACAGTTCAGTCAAAATAGTAATGCTAAGGAAACTAAGCCTCCGCGGAGAGGACGGTGCCTGCCCAAGGTCTCACGGCTAAAGAGTGGAAGACCAAAAATGTGATTACAAAAATCCTGTCGCCAGTTCCACCCCTCAGGGGTGAGTTACTGATTAAAAAGGAGTTTGCTATGCAGACGTAGCAGGACTGAAGCCGGCCCGGCGTAGGCAGTAGGGAGCAATGGGCCCGTGTCCAGCTGCAGCGCACGGGCCATCTAAAGGGGCAACGATTATTTACTCCGCGCTTGCTGCCTGTTGGGACTTGGGCCAGTGCTGCCAGCCTTTCCAAGTCTTCAGGCAACACCAGGAATTAGAGTTTTAAAATATTAACAATGCATTGAGTTCTTTTCAGAACCCTGCAGCCCAGCGCTGTGTCTCAAACAAACAACATCCCCCAGAACCCTCCACTTGTGAGCCCTGAGTTAAAGCACCACCCCCTGGTGAATGAGGCTTAGCTTCTTTTGAAAGCACTTGCATTTTAAAATAATTTGTTGGAGCCATTTAGCTTGCAATTAATGCAGTCCACGGGGAGATGTTTTTTTCATCAGGACACCTTCTTGTGTCTGCTCTGGGCCCCCCAGCGTCAAGGAATGTTGGTGGAAGAGAGTGGGAAGATGGCAGATGGTGTGGGTGCCATCGCCCTGCGGCTTAACCACGGTCCTCCCCGCCTTCTGCACGAGGGTCTGAACCGCACAAAGTGGCGTCCCTCCAGGATATAGAAGGGAAAGGCCGTCCAAATGTGCTTTGTGTGATGCACCAAAGTCATTAAAAATTATTTTCTAAAAATTCTTGAGCAGTGGGTACAGGGCTGTCTGAGACATGCAGTTTTGGAGTTGTTGCAGAACGGGTCCACTTTTAAATTGCAGTTGTTAATCACTTGCTCCCCAGGTGTGACGGAAACGCTCCACCGTGAAGAGCCCAGTTCTTTCTGGTCCTCCGGCGCGTGGTGGTCTCATGTAAGGAACAGACTTTATACTGAGAAAGCAGTTTTAGAGGAATATAGAATCAGCTATGGAAAGGTAGGGTTTGGCTGGCAGGAGTAATTAAAAAATATTGTGGGGGAGCAGTTTCTCTAGATAAAGGAAATTCTCTGGGTCATCTCTGGTTTTGCATAAGAAGCACTCATTTGCATCAACTGGCTGCTTGGAGAATTCCTGTGAATTTTAAACATCACCCTACCTGGGCCCAGCCTCAGAGATTAGGATTTTAATTGGTCTGGGGTCTGGTGAAGGCATCTGGATTTTCCACAGCTCCCCCAGTGACCCTGCAGTTGAGCACTGCTCCTCCAGGTCTGTGCATTTCGAACCTCACCGTGCATAGGAGCACCGGCAGCTTGTTCAAATGCCCGTTGCTGGGCCCAGCCCCATGGACTGAATCACAATCTGAGGAGGGCCCTGGAACCTGTATTTTTAAAGGCTCGGCGCAGATACCCACATAGAAATAGACATGCATGTATCTTATTTGCAATTATAAATATAAATACTTCAGTGTCCCACTTTCGACAAGCACTTGATGGGGAAATAGACATCCTGAAACGGATGTCAATTAGGGCTCAAAGCCTGTAATTACCTTAATCTTCACTGCTGGAGAGTTGGTTCCAACAGGCTATACTTTTTGGAGGGGAAGAGTGCAGACCTGGATCCCGTCAGTGTGAACACAGATGCATCTGGGTGTGTAGCAGCCACTTTCTGGTTAAATCCAGGCTCTCCCTGTGAGAGGTCTTCCAGCCCATTGGTCTTGTGTCGTGCTTCCTGTCCGGAATGGTGATTTATAGAAATGGTGCCAAACAGCAGTAAACGCAAGGCTGAGAACTGTTTGTCCTCTTGCTTTGTTTTTCTTTATAAGACTCTAGAAAACAGTTTTCACCAATATGGCAAATTCAGTTTTAGGTATTCTCTTCCAAATAAAGAAATCGCTGTAAACTACTACTCCTTCTAGATGTCTGAATGTCATGATTTTATTTCTGGCAATATAATATTTGTGTTTCTGGGTCTTAATGGGTTAGAAAAGCTTGTAAGACAGGCAGTTTGTTTTTCCCACGTTGGATTCTTATACCCCTTATCTTGAAGTTTTTGGTGCACTTTTAGTGTTGATCTTTGCATAGCTGAGTCACTTGCTAATATTTTTCGTCACTCTATGATAAGAGAAGGATTTCTGTCACTTGCAGTCCAGGAAAGAGAAGGCAGAAACACTGCTGATCGAATATCACCAGAGCCTGTAGAGACTCTGAGCTCACTTTCCCTCCCATACCTACGTGGGACACACTTCATTCTTAATAGAAATCTCGCTTCTGACTCTACTCTTACCTAATTACTAATGGAGAGGTTCTGCACCTTTTCAGCAAAGGGGGAAAAAGCATGTTTGGGGAACTAATTTTATAACATCTCAAAATGGCTTTGATGTAGATCTGCCATATGCCTTTTTCTATGGTCAAATACTTCGCTTTTCCTTTATCATTACCCTTAAGGGGGCCATGCACTTTCCCATTCTTTTCATCATTTTTATGCAAATAAATAGCCATTTTCGCCTCCATAAATAATGCAGCTTTTCTGCTGCAGGGCTGTAGTTTTTGTGACACTCACAAGCAAGGAATTGCTTGGGGAGTGAACAGCCTGGTTAACCCAGACGTCCACTTCTCCAGGGATTCTTGACGGGAGGGAGTCATCATTTATGGCAGAGATTTAGATTTTATTCTAAAGATTGACTTGCCTGTTGAACTGTCCAAAATGCCTGATTGCCCAGATTTTGGGGACAGGAGAGAGGAGAGAAACCCTTCTAGAACACATAGGGTGTTGAGTGAGTCTCAGAGATTTTTTTTTGTCATCCAAAGTGTCATATGCTCAGTCTGTTTCCCTTGCTTACATGTGGAACTGACCCCTCAACGTGCTGATAAGAGAACCGCTCCCAGGGTTCAAGGCTGATATAAAAGTCACTTGGTTTCAGTGAACCGGACTGGAACATGAACCTTTTGTTTGCTATTGAAAGTTTAGCACTTGAATTTCAGGTTGGGCTGTTTAGTTCATTAAGGAAAATGTGGCTGCCTCATGCCAATGCCTGTTTTCTTTAGGCCTTGAGAATAGAAGGCATTGTGTATTCGGTACACATACACAAAGCAAACAGTGACTTAATTGTACCTGGGAACAAAAGCCATTACCTGGGGACAGGATGGGAGACCCCAGGCTTCTACTCACTGCTTTCCTCTGCAGAGTCATTGCTGCTGGGAACTCCGGAACAAGTGTCTGAACTGTTGCTGGTGTTTGGGAAGTTATAATCCATGGAGTGGTTTCTCCTGGAGCTTAAAAATGAGGAGAACTTGGCTCTGTGGGGACCTGGCTTATTGCAAAGACACCCAGAGTCTACCCCCCCACCCCTGAACGTGCACACAAAGACCAGAAGTTAAGCAGAAGGAGGAGACTGAAAAGGGAACAGAGAGGATTTGGTTCTCCCATTTGATCTGTCTCTTTGCAAAAGCTCCAGTGACACAAATTGATGGTTGTGTTATGTGGCTGCCCATCTGCCTGCCAGAAGTTCAGCCTTGGGTAAAGCCATTTAAAAAGCATTTACACACTATATTTACACGGTGATCTGCAGGCAGTGCGTGCATGCCAGCGCGAGAATTAGGGGCCTCTGGTGTTTTGGGTGGATGCCAACTGCCCTTGATTCCTCTCTCACGTGAAGGTGATGCCTCTGCTTCTCCTTGTGGGGGGACATGGTGTTGGAAGCCTCTCTCCTCCTGAGAGCGGCCCAGTAGTTGGCTGTGCTGTTGGCCGGAGCCGGTTCTTTGACTAATGATCCCGAGTCCTAGGGAATCTTCCTCCCAGGCCTTTGTATTTTCTTTTGCCTTTGGGGTATCAGCCAAGACCAAATTTCAAGTGTTCTTTGTTCACTGGGGAAAATGTTGTCTTGCCAGGGGTTGGAAATAAGTAAGTCACAAGTAAAAAGAGTTGCTTCAGAATTTGAAATTCCTATCTTCTTGGGTTTTGGTAAATCTAGACCAATGACTGTAGCAGCTTAATAACAATAGTCACAGTGTGAACAAAGCTCGCGTTTATTGACCTCTCATACCATACCATGCTCTTCAGGCATCGTCACTTTTAATCCTCATAATAAGTGGTTTTTATTTTTAAAATGAAGCAAAATGAAGAGCAAGTGTTTAGATTGGATTCCATGACAATGGCTAAATATATTATATTCTCCTTGAAGTCATGCCATTCTAGATCGAAGCCAGCATTTTCAAACTTCAGTGTGCTCAGGAATTATCTTTGGATCTCGTTAACATGCAGATTCCGATTCAGTAGGTCTGGGTGGGGACTGAGATCCTGCATTTCTTTTTTTCTTCTTTTTTTTATTATTGTCATTATTATTTTTTTAAAGAGGAGGTCTTGCTATGTTGCCCAGGCTGGATTTGAACTCCTAGGCTCAAGCGATCCTCCCGTCATGATCTCCCAAGTAGCTGGGACTACAAGTGCACGCTCCCATGTGCGGCAGATCCTGCATTTCTATCATACATCCAGGTGAGGCGGCTGCTGCTGACCACAGAACACACTGGGCAGCGAGTTTCAGCCAGAGGTCGCCAGGTTTGGCTGAGATTCTGAGACATGCAGCTACCCTCCCACCTCTGAGATGCGATTCTGAAGACGTGAGCCTTGCTTTAGCAAATCCGTGAGTGCACAGGGGTCCTGAGAGTATCTGTGGTCTGTGCAAGGCCACACAGAGAGCACCCAGCCTCCTGGGCCCCGGAACATACTCCGTCCTCACGCTAGCTCTGTGAATAGTGTGTCGTGTGCTGAAAGTGCACACGTTCACGACTTCCCTTGTCGCTGACATCTGCACAGCTGACAGTCCGCCCTGGATGCCCCGGAACCTAGGCCTCCTCTAGGCAGGTCCACGCACAGCACATTTCTCGCAGGTGGCAGCTGTGTCTCCCTGAAGCTCCGTCTCCTTAGAATGGAAACACTGGCCAGTGACACGTGTTCTGTCCATTTCACACAGCCGTGTATCGGTGCAACATCCTGAGACGACAGCAGGAGGAGGGAGGGGCGAGTCTAGGGGTTGGGGACATGGAGCTCGGAAGGGGGCCTGGTATGTTTGCAGAGATGGGCAGTATGGCCGGGGGTGTCCCCTCAACACAGCTGTGCTGTGCTGCCTCTGCCTGACCACCAAGGCTCAGCCTGCTGGAAGAAGAAAGTGGTTGCAACTTTAGCCAGCACTTTGTGTCAATGTCCTGTGGCCTTGGGGCTTCGATCTTCTTCTCTGGTCCTTCTCTACAGCTCCAGTGTTCCCAAGTGTCCAGGAATTTAACAAGCTAGGGATCCAGTGTCCCCAGTGTCCAGGAACTTAACAAGTAATAAGAAATTGTCATGTAGGATTCACTGCATGCCCCTTACCTCTATGGTTCTAATCTAAGCTGCAACTTGATCACTTGAGGTTTTGAAGGTTTCTTTAGAGACATTTTCATGACTGCACATTTGTTAGGATTAGTTTTAGCTGCTTGTGACAGAAAATCCAAAATAATAATGACTTAAATAGGACTTTATTTCTTTATCATGTAAAAAGAATCCAGAGCTGATATGGCAGCTCTGTAATATCTTTGAGAACTTTGCCTCTTTTTATCACAGTTGTACCATCCTAAGCACAGGATTTTGACTTCATGGTCCAGGATGGCCGCTCATGCTTCAGCCATCACATCTCCATTCCACTCAGCAAGAAGGAAGAAGGGAGGACGAAAAGCATGCCCTTTCCCATGAAAGATATGCCTTTCTGTTACATCCTGTTCATCAGAAGATAATTACATACCAATAGCCAGCTAGTTATGTGGCCATAAGGAAGACTAAGAAAAGTAGTCTTTACAGCAAATGACCAGATTCTCAGCTAAAAATTGGTAATTGTAGGACTCAAGACAAAGCAAAGATCAAATATTAGGGTAAACAGCTACTGTCCCTGCCTCACCAGTGTCTTAAGGTCATTCAGATCTAGGTAATGTTTCAGTTCAGTCCAAATGTTTCAAACAGATGCTCCCCAGCCACTTTACATACAAGGAAGTTAGTGGGCATGCAGGATCTCTTAAGCATTCCTCCAAGAGAAGGCAGTGCTGGCCCTTGTAGCTGTTATTAATTAATTATGGTTTAATAATTTAGTTAATTAGGGTTGATACAGAATGCAGATATGAGGAGAAAACTGCTGGCAGTAATCAAAGTTTAAAGGCAGAAGGCAAGATTCATAGATTCATAGCGGTTCCCATGGTGCCGTCCTCAGCTTGCTGGGGGAGTTTGCACATGTGTTTGGAGCCGAGAGATTAACAGCAAAAACCACAGCAAGAATAGAAAAACGGACCAAGCCTCAGCACCGGAAGGAGTGGATGATTGTGCGTCAGCATTGGGTGCTTTACGGGGCGTGCTGAAGACGGTGAACCTTAGGGAGTGTTTGGGTTCTGAGATCCCAATTTTGAAAAAAACAAGCCTCGGGCTGGAGGTACCAGGCATGTCACTGTTCGTCCATGGAGGTTACAAAGGAGGATTTGAGAAGTGGCATCAATATTATTTGCACATTGAGAATCAAATAGATTTCTAGGGGTAGTGCAGGGCTGAGTGGGCCATTTTGTGTTCTTTCTAGCATGTTTTGCCAAGTGCCTAAAAACACCTGGCATAAATTTGTGTACAGGTAAAGATGAATAAGTGGGCTAAACATTATCACTCCTTCTTTCTCCTTGTTTTGGGGGGGAGGGCGGTTAACAGCACACTCAACATTTTCCCTTTAGAAGAACATGTACCAAGAGAGATGGAAGAATAATTCTCTAACCTAATCATCCCAAACTTGCACAAAACAACCCTCACGTTCTCAGCTCCCCTGGCAAAGAAAATCTAGGGCAGAACAGAAGGTACAGATAGAATTTAGACCGTGGGGCCCGCGGCAGCCCCAGCCCCAGCCCCGGGAGGGAGGCTGTGGGTATGGTGGTATCCTGAAACCAAGGGAGCCACCTCACGTGTTAGACAGATGCTTCCCGTGGCCTCTACGGTTTGCTTTTTCCAGCTAGCTCGGGTTAGCAGTACTCGATGTCTGTTCCAGTGTGATCTCTTCAATGCTAGCGTTCAGCGTTGCAGACCTGAGTGGATTTTGATGGGCTCATTCTTCACAGGTGTACACACACACACAGGCCCGACTCCATGAAAACGAAATGCGTTTGCAGCGGTGCTCAAGGCAAGCCGAGCAGATGTCCTGTGCTGACTGCATTGCTTCTTTATCTGCGCCAGTACTTACAAGAATGGAAAACAAAGCACAGTGGGCTCGTATGTTTGCTCTTACTTGCTCCTCACATTATCTAAATCATGTCTCTTCGGGTAGCATGATGTTTGCTTCTACGGAAGGTTTTGTCTTGTCAAGTGTGTCTGCTCTTGGAGGGAGAAAAGCCAGGGCTTGGGTGACTGACAAGCCTCAGTCGCATCTAGGCCTCTGCCCCTCACGAGGATTCCATGGAGAAACAGTGACATATGTGGCACCTTCCTGCCTGCTCCCAACAAATTCCCATGTTTCTCTGGATCTCGGTTTCCATTCTCCCACAGCAGAAATGGCCATGCCTCTTCGCAGCACTGCTGCCCGGACCAGGGGAGCTCCAGAGTATGTGCCTGGTGGGACCAGCCCAGCACTCGGCAACCTGCGGCGGGTCCGTGAAAGGCACTGCTTTTCCCTCTGTCGTCTTTGGATAGAAGCCTACCAGTCAGGGTCTAGGGGGAGAAATCATAATCTGGTTTGTCACTCAAATTTATGTGAGGGTCTGGTATGGAACTCAAGGCCAATGGGGCAAACCTAAGAAGCTGTTGCTCCATAGCAGGGGTTCTCGAAGTGTGGTCCCTGGACCAGCAACATTGGCATCACCCGGAAACATGTTAGAAATGCAAATTCTCAGGCCCCACTCCAGATTTGGGAAATTGAAAGTTCTGGGGGTGTAGCCCAGCAATCTGTGTTTTAACCAGACTTGCAGATGATTTGAATGTATGTTAAACTCTACATCCTGGTTCCCGGGCCTAGTTGGATCTTTGACTTTCCTGGGGAGCATTTAAAATATGGAAGCCAGGCCCCGCCGCCCAGAGATCAGTGAGTCTGGAGTGGAGCCCAGGGTTGGGGATTTCTGTAAAGGCTCTGCCTGGGATTCCAGTGTGCAGCCAGGGTTGAAAATGTCTGTTCTAAAGAGCTTCTGTCTTGGCCTCTCTCTCCTTCCTCCTTCCCCTCTCCTCCTCCTCCTTTTTTCCTCCTCTTCCTTTATCTATTCTTTGCGGTGGGCTTGGAATTGGGGGAAGAATTCTTTTGGAACAAGTGCTCAGAGGAGATGACAGGGACAAGATGAGATGCTGCCCACAGGCAAGAGAAAATTTCCACTGCCTTTACCTCTTCTCCTACAGCGCTCTGGTATCTTTTGATGGCAGCCTTCTTCTGATTTTAAATGTAACTTATACTCATGTAGAAAGTTTTAAAGAAACATAGAAAACTTTGATGGAGAAAATAGGACTCTCTCATGATCCTGCACCCCCCAAATATCCCATTAAATGTTAACATTTTGCAGTATTAGCTTCCAGCCTTGCATCTGTATGTTTTGTTAATACAGAATTAGGATCATACCGATATATTTATTTGCATATCTTCGTCCTTTTTTTTTTACCCTAACCTTATATTATGATAATGCATGGCATTTTTTAAATTTCATTTTCAAAGCCGGGCATCAGATGGCACCATGTGGGTTTATCATAATTAGCTCAGCCATCTTCCTCCATTTAATGTCATTCTTTTTTTGATGAGTGCAAATATCCTTGTAAAGAAATCTTTGATTGCTTGTCTGATTATTTCCTTAGGATAGATTCCTAGAAGTAGATGCACTGAGCCAAAGTTATAATAAACATTTTAATGGTTCTTGTTACTTAGAGCTAAATTTGTTTCCAGAAGGGTTGTGCCATCTTTACTCCCACTCTGAATGAGAGAGTGCTTGTTCCCTTGTACTTTTGCTAATGTTGGTGATGATCTTAAAAACCAAAACCAAAAAGCAATACCATTTGGAAGTTTGCTGGGCCAAGTGTTCCTGAACTTCCCCTCTAGCAAATGTGGTCACAGATTCCTAAACCCACGTGGCTTTATCTTCTTTTTATTCATCTTTTGGAGTCATGTTTATCTTTCGGTGTCTGACAGCTTCAATTTGGGGATTTTTGCCTTATCTTGGGATTTGAGACCATCTGGGTTTCTCAGCTCTCTTGTGGTTCCATCTTCGTGGTGTCTGGGCTTCATCTCTAATGCCTTTGTGCCATTTAACCTGCTCACGTCTTGCAGACCAGCGCAGACCAGCGTGGCATTTAGGGCAACACCCACAGGCGGCTCAAGAGGCCCCTCATAAATGCTCTGGGATGTTGTAGCAAAAGACTTACATAGCACTGCAGTCAAAGTTAAATTATTCTAGATCATCAAGATGTGTGTCGTTTATTATAGAAGTGATACTGCACCCCTGTGCATGCCTGTGTGCACACACACCCCCGCCACACGCACACACACCCCTGCCACACACATGCACACCACACGTGCACACTCTCTCTCTCAAGTGCACTTTTTCAGTGCATCATGAAGGAAAGTCTTTTAGGACCTCTGACTGAAATTATCAGAGAATCCGTTTTCTTGGCCTTCCAAGATAATGATAAATGATATTTGATTGAAGCTCTGAATAACTTTAACTGCAGACTTTCCTTTCAACCTGAGTGCATGTTACTTGGATAGAGGAAGAGGTAGAGAACATTCCTATTCTTGAATTTAACATTCTGCAGCCATTCCAGCTTGTCACAACGGCGAAGCCATGCAGGCCGCAAACTTTAGAAGAAGCTCTGTGCTGGCAGGGTGGTGGCGAAGTGGGGGACCCATAATACTTCTGAGGCTTCTTGTGGCACCTTTGCCTCCTGGGTGCTGTACTTCTGCATGTTGTGCAGACATCCACCTGCCAGCCTGAGTTCATCCCTCAGCTTAGGGCATCTGTGACCCAGGAGAATAATAGCAGAGGCCCAGCCGTTGGTGAATTCCGAGACGTTGGCATTATTTAGGAGGTAAGAAGGCTCGGGAGGGATGAGGGCAGGAAGAAGAATCAAACTCTTCCACTCTGGGGTCAAGGACACAGATTTACTAATTCTCGTCTATTGTTTCCGAAGTGATTCTTCTATTTCTCTTTTTCAGTTTAGGAAAATCAGCTCACTAATGCTGCAGGAATGAACATTTATCCCAAAGGTTCCTGGACATGTTCTGCCCCATCCGTCTATCCGTCACTCCCATAAAAATATATTAAGTAGTAAATAGTATTATCCAAGCTACTTCTAGAAAGTAGCCACTGGTGGTCCAGCGTTTTCTAAAGCGTAGCCATAATGTGTAACAGAGGAGTGTGTGTTAAATGTCTAGAAGCCCAAGTACTGGCTTGGTGTGGAGTCACTGGTATATATAGATTTTATTTTCCCTTGAAACTGGAACGTATGAAAACCATGCAGAGAATCAGCCAGTTATAAGGCCTCATCTGTTCAGCGGCAGTGGTGACAGCAGATAAAGTGGTCAAGGAGGCAGGCAGGGAAATCTTGAACTGTGGGTCAGGGAACTTCTTGGTTATAGACAGAACTGCCCAGTCTGCTCTTTCTTCCATACAGTTCCTTGTAGTTCCTAACTATAAGCGAATAAAGAGGTCTGTGCTTATGGTTAGCTCATTTGGGGTATATGGTAGGCTGAGTAATGGCCCCTAATCCCTGGAACCTGTGAACAGTTACCTCATGTGGTAGAAGGAGCTTTGCAGCAATGGCAACAGGAAACTAACGCCGGGGGTGGAGGGAGGTGTTCCCTGTGCAGAAGCAATCTCAAATACTTTGTCCTCATAAGCATATTTTTACTTTTTAGACTACATGCCCTAGTTTTTGGTTTGGAAAATGGGATCTCCACAGCAGACTACACAGTAGCGAGTTTTATTATCCTTCATCACTTTAGCTTTGGAGGAATTTGTTGCTCCTTGGTTTAGTTCGCTGGATGTTATTAAGCACTTGCCGTATACAAGGCTGTGTCCACGGCCAGCGTAAGAGTGGCTACAGAGATTGGCACCGCTCCTGCTGGGCGTGACTTCGCCACCTGCTCTGAGGCCCCATGGCCCTGGTGTGGATCCCGACGGTGATTAGATTTCCCCTGTAAAGGTAATGCGTGTGCGGATCTCCAGGCAGCACTGAGAGTTTAGGCTTCTAAAGAGGTTTTCTGAAGTTTTAAGGAGAAGCAATGCTCAGAGCATGGTTCTGACAGCATGCGAGGACATTAATGTGAATATCCGATCATTATGGCAACGCGTGCCCCTTATACAACTCGACATTGACACTACTGTCAAATGTAAATTACACACACCTCTGTGGGACCACTAAACCTTCTCCCCCTCAGCTACAAAGTCCGCCGAATGAACGCGTGACCCAGTTAGATAACAATCGGGTAACTTACCCGAGTTCTCTGTGTGGCACTGAGTATTAACCACTTTTAAATTCATCGTCTGAAACTCTGATGCAGGCCTTTCCCTGGGTGTTGAGGCTAGCCTCCAAAAAGCCCATAGCCTCCCGAGATGCGTTTATTCCTTGGACACACTTTTTTTGTTGAACTGCACAGTCGTGCTTTTGTTTTCATTTTTTCCTTCCAAGGGGAGGAGCTGGGATGAGCAATGGGTGGTACCTGGCTGGGAGTTACCCTCTCCGTCCTGATTAGCATTGTTAAGTACATAGCCAAATAAGCCTCCTCTGCAGGCAGATAGACTCAGGTTTGCCTGAGCACAAACCGCGATGACGGACGGAAGCTGTAACTTTTTTAAAAGCTTAGTAAATTTCACTAACAACAACAATGTCCAGAAATCAAAATGGATTTAAAATCACATGGTTATCATTACCAATAACAAAGAAACCTGGCTCCAGGGCCTGTGGTTTTGGAGGACTCGAAGCCCATTTCAGCTTGAAAATCTGCATGTTCATGTGTAGTTATTAGCTCGGTTGGGCTGTAAGTTGGAATCTGATTCTTTTCCGCAACTACCTCAGTTCCCTTTTGGTCTGTGGAAGATACGCCGTTTTGGGTCAAAAGCAGTGTATGCACTCGACCAGCCTGTAGAACAGAGTCAGCCTTAAAATCTGGCTGAGTGAACTGACTTGGAAACTTGGAGAAACTTCACCAAGCAGGGAGATGTCTGCCGCCAGGGAACAAAGCAGCAATTCATCTGGGCCTGACACATCATGAGTGCTCAAGAAATGCTTACTGTGTGCACTTAGCTGGAGTAGGTCATGCGCCCTGAGGTCATATGTATTTTTAAACATTTATTCCTTCTCATTTTCTGTAATTTGAGACTCTCGGGCTTAATGTAATAAGAAATTTTAACTGAAATTGAATTTCAACGGGGCCTCATATATAGAGTTCAGTACTCCACAAAAAGTAACTAAACTTTAAAAGAAAACAAATCCAGGAGGCCTTCAAAGCTATACTCCTTAAAATGATCAACTTCATGTGTTCAACAAAGATTTATTTTGTGCTCTGCTGGAATGTGGCTCTGTACCAGGTGCAGCCTTCTCCCCCGGTTCCTTTCCTAGTCAGTTGGAGGAGCTGACATGAGCGTACGCAAGATAACACCGAGAGGGTTGCTAGAATCTTGGCTGCTTTTCTAATCGTACCAAAGGATTGAAAGCAAGGTGGAGTTGGAGGTGAAATGAGTTATAGGTTAGGTATGTTTTGAAAGAGCCAATAGACAAACAGCCATCATTAGAGTCTCTGGGACTGCAGCACCTGGCCTGTGGGGGCCCAGTCCTGGGTGACATTGGTTCACTGATCTTCAGTATGGTGGACAAGTCCTAAAAAATATGGTCAGGCGTGGCTGGCGAGTGGTTGAGACTGATGCTCCACGTCAGTTGTTTCTGCCGTAGTTCTCCAAGCCACACTTCACCAGCCATCCCTGTTTCTAATGGGGTCACTGGGCCATGAGGGACCTTGAGATGCTGGAGGATCAGAACTGCAGCAGCTGCTGCAAACTAAATCAAGCCCCCGGATTCCTTCATCTTCCTTCAAGAGGTGGTTGACCCCTGGGGTCTTGGGACTTGTCTTCTCCAGGTCAACAGGGGATACAGTTGGCCATTTAAAAATGGCATGCCATGTATTTTTCTGTTTTTCAACAGAAGACAGAAGGAAGCAAAGAAACAGTAAAAAGACTCTTAAGAGGTTGTAATTCTCAGCTGGAAGAGGGAGGAATAACATTTCATTGTTACACATTCCCCTGCTTGGTGATATTTTAGAGAAACCCCCTCCCATCATACTGTGCCTGACACATAAGTGCTCAAGAAATGCTTATTGAGTGAATGAATGAATGAATGAATGCGAGTAGCGATCACCAGGAATGCAGGTAGAAAGCCCGGTGTTCCTTGGCATATTTAAACTTGCCGCCAGGCAGAAGTACTAAGCATTTTATGCATGAATGGCTATAGCAAATTTAGTGAGTTCCTCCATAGGCTTGTTAATTCTCATGACCTCTGCAAGCAAGGCAATAATGGATCTTAGCACTGTGATCTCTCGAAAGTGAAGAAGAAATGATTCAGCCCCATGTTTAAGAAAGGTGACACAGGGCGAGGGCAGACGCCTGCGGGCAGTGACACTCTGGGCTGACGGTCTCCCCCTACCCCTTACCTGTCATAACCTCCCTGCGGATGCGGTGACCAGCACTCTGCTTCCAATGTCCTCTTCATTTCCGGTGGCCACCTCCTCCACTCCATGGCTGTCACCAGCAACGCCACCAAAATCTCCAGTCCCAGGCAGCCATTCTCAGGGCATCTCCTTCCCACCAACTCACCCACCCCTTTTTGCCGTCACAACTCTTCAGCCGCAGTGGAAACTTCCAGGCCACCATTCTTTCACCGTCCATCACTGTTCTCCTTTCGTCAGTCCATGGAGGTGGAGATGGGGGTGAGGATGACCATGAAATAATAAAGATCATTGTCCTAGGCTGTTTCGTGCTGCTATGAAGGCGTACCGGAGACTGGGTCATTTATAAAGAAAAGAGGTTTATTGGGCTCACGGTTCTGCGGGTTGGGTAAGACACATGGCACCGCACTGCCTGGCTTCTGGTGAGGGCCCCAGACTGCTTAGATTCATGGCAGAAGGCCATGGGGGAGGGGTGCTGGTGTGCGCAAAGATCACGTGGCAAGTGAGGAAGCAGGAGAGAGCGGGGAGGTGCCCGGTTCTTTTTAACAACCAGCTCTCTCGGGAACTGATAGAGTGAGAACTCAGTACCGCAAGGACGAGGACAGCACCACGCCATTCATGAGGGATCTGTCCCCATGACCCAAACACCTCCCACGAGGCCCCACCTCCAACACAGGGGCTCGAATTTCAAATATGAGATTTGGATGTATCCAAACTGTAACAATCATATCGAAAATCTACTTACCAAGTAAGGTCAGACTTTTAGCTGAATCATAATCTCTATTTGTATTTAACCCTGGGGCTGGATACATTTTAGTATGCTGCATATAAATTTTTTTTTAGTTTTTTTAAATTGACATTTTAAAAATACAAGATAAAATCGTATGTATTTACTGTATGCAACATCTTTTGAAGTCTATATACATTGTGGAATGACTAAATCTAACTAATTAACATATGCATTACTTCACATAGTTATCATTTTTATGTTGAGATATACACTTTTTATGGTGGATATACACTTTTAGCATTTTTCAAGAATACAATATATTATTAACTATAGTCACCATGTTGTATAGTAAATCTGTTGAACTTATTCCTCTTATCTAACTGAAATTTGGTATCTGTTTACCAATATCCCTGCAGTGTTCACTCTAGCCCTTAGTAACTACCATTCTGCCTGCTTTTGTAAGATCAAGTTTTTTAGATTCCACACATAAGTAAGATCATGTGGTATTTATCTATATCTGGCTTATTTCACTTAACACAATATGTCCTCCAGCTTCATTCCTGTTGTCAGAAATTACAGGATTTCATTCTTTTTTATGGCTGAATAGAAATCCATTGTGTATATACCACATTTTCTTTATTCATTCATTTACTGATGGGCACTTAGGTTGATTCCATATCTTGGCTATTGTAGATAATGCTGCACGTTAACTTTTTTGTTTTGTTTCGTTTTTGGGACAGAGTCTCATTCTGTTGCCCTGGCTAGAGTGAGTGCTGTGGCATTAGCCTAGCTCTCAGCAACCTCATACGCCTGGGCTCAAGCGATCCTCCTCCCTCAGCCTCCCGAGTAGCTGGAACTACAGGCATGCGCCACCATGCCCGGCTAATTTTTTCTGCATATTTTTGGTTGTCCAGATAATTTCTTTCTATTTTTAGTAGAGACGGGGCCTCACTCTTGTTCAGGCTGGTCTCGAACTCTTGAGCTCAAACAATCCGCCCGCCTCGGCCTCCCAGAGTGCTAGGATTATAGGTGTGAGCCACTGCACCCGGCCCTGCAAATTGACTTAAGAGAGTAAGTGTCTCTTCGACATACTGATTTCATTTCCTTTGGATATATACCCACTAATGGGATTGCTGGACCATATTGTAGTTTTATTTTAATTTTTTGAGGAACCTCCATACCGTTTTCCATAATGGCTGTACTAATTTGCACTTCTGCCAACGGTATACAAGGGTTCTCTTTTCTCTACATCCTCACCAACACTTATCTTTTGTCTTTTTCATGATAGCCATTCTGACAGGTGTAAGATGATATATTATTGTGGTTTTAATTTGCATTTCCCTGATTATTAGTGATGTTGAGCATTTTTTCATGTATCTATTGGCCATTTGCATATCCTCTTTTGAGAAATGTCTATTGAGGTTCTTTTCCCATTTTTAGTCAGGTCATTTGTTTTCTTGCTATTGAGTTGTTTGAGTTCCTTTTATATTTTGGATATTAACCCATTGTCAGATGTATAGTTCGTGAATATTTTCTGCCATTCTGTAGGCCGTCTCTTCACTCTGTTGATTGTTCCCTTTGCTGAGCCTTTTAGTATGATGTTGTCCCATTTGTCTATTTCTGCTTTTATTGCTTGTGCTTTTGGGATCATATCCAAAAAGTCATTTCCCAGACTGTAGAAATCTTGATGTTTGCCTTTTTGGAGCCATAAGCTCATCTACATGAACCAGTGATTATACCAACAGGCATTTGCTGGAAAAGACTGAGTGGAGACTTGGTAAATGCCTTCAAGTACTGACTTCCATCCTCCAAACAGCAGAATGTGTTTAAAAAGAAAACCATCTTAGTGCACATAAATGATGAATTGAAAATATACTCACATTTTTAAGAAAATTATCCAGAATACATAGTACAGGTTTCCAAGAGAATTTTCGTCTTTGTTATTCTTCTAATAAGGTGAGCAGTTGTATCTTTCATCTTCCAGTGATTAATGTTCCAAATTAGCTATGGCTCACCTCTCGGTGACTTTGCAAGTAGCTCTTCCACTTCCCCTCTATAAATAATCAAGCTATGTCCCAGTTTTATATGATAGCTGTAAAATTAGCCTGAAACTGTGCTATTCGGCATGACAGCCTCTAGCCACTTGTGGCCATTGAGCACTTGAAGTGTGGCTGGTCTGAATGGGATGTGCTCTGGATGTAAAGCACACACTGGGGTTCAACTACTCCAAAAAGGGGCAAAAATATTGTAATAACTTTATTGCCTACATGATTAAATTATAATACTCGATATTTCAAAATAAAATGTATTCTTAAAGTTAATTTCACTTGTTTCTTTTGACTTTTATTAATGCTGCTAGAAAATTTTAAATTGCACATACAGTTTGCATTTGTGGTATATATTATACTTCTGATCGACAGCTCTGTCCTAAAGTAAATCATTGTTTTAATTTTATGTTAATGCTTAAAACTTAAATGTAAGTCTGTATCCTAATATGAAGATCACACCACTATAATGCACTTCCTGTGATAAAATATGAATGGACAAGTCTTCTAAACAAATAATTGACACTAGTACTTGAATGAATTAATGTATATTGCATCAAACGATATATTCTGATTGTAAGTTTTCATAACTTTTCTTATGTGAAATTTTATTCTGTTTAAGTACATCTGTTTGAAGGAGGTTAGAATTTTGGAACAAATGCAAAGTTCAATTTCGTATGCTTTACACTGAACCGCTAATATTAACTCTTCTGAACCTGTTACATAGGGACATGACGTCCATCGTTTTTAAAGTTAATTTGTGTCCTAAAAGTCGCCTTCATCAGTTTGCTTACCTAACTCTGTATCATAGTCTAAGTACCTAGTAATGAAAAACATCTTAGTAACAGTCTCTTTAGTTATTGGGCCAATAAATTGAATATTAACAAGAGAAACCTGGAATTCCAAGGACTAAGGCTGAGTACATCAGTTCATCCACTTGTCCATCCAGGGTTTGCTGAGGGAAAGAGAAAGTGGACAACACTCTTTCTGTGTTTTACATCTTCATATCTTTAGCAGACTCAGAACTCCCTCTTCTCCCTCACCGAACACCTAGATCTGGAGTTAGGTGGTGTGTTCTGATAGCTGTACAGGCTAGGCTAATGGGGACAGTTCAAAGGCTAGCTCCCCGGCACAAAGCTCTCCTCCGTTTTCTCTGCTTTCAGACGAAGTAGCCAACAGCATTTTATACTTACATTAATAATAATGGAAGGCAGACGAGCAGATCATTCTCTACTCTGTCAGCTTATTTAAATTTTACTTTGGATGCTTTGTTTTCTAGCACTGAGCATTTCTCAGGAGAATGCTAATTGTATTTTTCTTGTACAGGATACATACTGGTCTTGAATGATCAGAGACACAAAGTCAGCATGAGAAATTTGAGTTTTCTTAGAACATATTTCAACTCGAGTTAGAAACAGCCTTAAACGGCTTCAGTTGGAATCTTTCCTCCTTAGTGCTCCAAGAGATGGAGCAATAACCTATAATTAGCCCAGGGTGCGGCTGCCCTCAGAGTTCGACCATCCACTCCTAAGGCTGTTAGGCCAGAAAGATATCAGAATAATATTAACCAAGGGCCCATGACATGGAAATCAGCCATTTTTATTCTCGTGCTTTCCTTTTCTTCGCCCTCAATATTTCAGTATTTCATAAGTCCAAGCAGTTTTACATGAAAGTGCAACAAACACCCCCACCTGCTGAGGTGTCCTGAAGCCAGCAGCCTTCCTGGGAGTTCCACTCAGTAGCCCTTGCTCAGGGATGGCTTCTCCAGAAGAGGGTAGAGGAGAACTTGCATAGATTTTTTTTTTCTCTTATTTTCTCTGATAGGACAATGTATGAGCCCTGGCATGTGCCTAAGAGATGCAGATGGTTTTAGCAGCTGTATACGATAATGGTAATTATAACTATAATTATAATATCGAGCATATGGCACATATTATGTGTCAGGCACTGTTGAAAGAGCTTTGCATGTATAACATTTAATCTTTATAATGGCCCTTTAAGGTGGATATATTCGATTTGCTAATGAGGTACCTGAGCCACAGAGCAGTTAAGGAACTTGCCCAAGATTACACAGCTAGTAAGTGGCAAAGCCAGGATATAAAACCAGGCCCTCTGCCTCCAAAGTCCATAAGTCATGATGTCATACAGAAGATTAAAATAATTTTATCTGTGTAAATTTATGTTAGGTTTCAGTTTCTGGAGACTTGAATTGCCTGTTTGCAAATCCTGTTGAAAAGGTTCCTTTCCTTCCTCTCCGTCCTCTGTTAGAAACCGACCTAAACCTATGAGGGATATTTGGACACAGACACAGTTATTTTATTCCCAGCTGTGATATCTCTTAAACTTTTCCAAATATCAACATTATATTTGTGTGGTAACAGTCAGTATGAAAAACATAACCATACCTTTTATGCCTCTTTTGAGTCTTATAGCAGCCCTATAAGGTAAGCATTATTCATCTCAGATTTGTTTTGTTTTATTTCCCAAATGACCATACTGAGACTCAGTAAAGGTTGTGAGGAGCAGTGTTCACACAGATGGTAAATGGCAGAGTGGGGCAGCCTCCAGACTGCTGTCTCCTGGTCTAGCACTCCTCCCCTCTCCCCCCCCCCCCCCCCCGCCGACTATGCAGATGCATAAAATACACTTCCAAATAGAGACTAGAGAAGGCAATATGGATTTAAGTTTCAAAGTTTTCTTTTAGTTAAGTGAGGAGAGCACTAAGCAAACACCTCCCTAAGAACTGTCCAGATTGCTGCAGAGCATCTTGAAGTTGGAAGGAATCTTAGAGACCATGGTCCAGCCTCCCACGGGATGCTGAAATACCTTTGGTAATTCCTGGCAACCTTTCTAGGAATTCTTCTCCAACCTTTCAGATACGACAGTTCTCATGCCTAGAAGCAAAACCTTCTTTATTGCCCTGGTCCCTCCCCTGACTGCCATCTATGCTTTCAGCATCTTTTCCACTAAGTGCAATGCCCAGAATGGGGCCCAGACTCAAGCATGGGGGTGCTGTGCCCCTTAAACTCACTGGACGCTGCGTCCACAGCATTAGTGAGGAGATCACACCATGCTTGTGTTGTTTGTGGTCAGCTAGTGCCGTCAGGTATTTTTTTTCTTATATGAACTGCTGTTGTGCCAGGTCTGCCCCATTCTGTTCTTGTGATGTTTATGTCATTGAACTTAAATACAGAAATTCCTGTTTATTCTTTTTATGAACTTTATTATTCAGCCTATTGGAATAATTTAGATTCCAAGTTTGGTCTGTGTCTATATTAGCCATTCTTCTTAGACTAGTGGTTCAGAAGTTCGGTAAGCAGGCTTTCCTGTGATACACTGACTAGCAGATGAAATATCAGGGCCAGATGTACTGACTGAAAAATGTCTTGTCTAGGACAGTGTTAATACAAGAGCCTTATAATTCGCCGGCCAAAATCCACCACAGGCTGATTCACGTTTCATCTAATCATGTGAAAAAATGTTATCACAGGCCTTGCTGAAACGAAAACACTTCCTTATCTGTATCAGTTCCCATTTCTACTTGTCTTACAGCTCCATTAAGGGTGGGGGAAGGTCTTGCTACTCATTGATCACCTGCTAAGTGTCTTAATTCCTCTGATCAAAAATTGATTTCAGTGTTTGCTGGGGACTAACAACAAACTAATTGATCTTGACGAAGGCTTCAATTTGGTTCCCTTTGAACATCAACACAGCATCACTCTCTAACATTTGTCTGCGATTGCCGGCAATGATAGGAGATTTAACTTCTTAGACCTGGAGACTTGAATTTCTTTTAAATGCCTAACCCAATCTTTTATAATTATCTCTTTTCTTACTTCAAGCTTCACTTTCACCTTAACAATGTTTTCCCAACTCTTCCCAAAGTGGAGGTCATTAGCCTCACCAAAAATAAACAAACTAAAAAAAAGGTTGCCTAATTCGGATTCCTATCTGCCTATTACACCTTTGACTCTGATCAGTCATTGTAATTCTTTTCTATCATCTTCTTTCTTCGCAATGAACTTACCTTTCACTCCCTCCCCCCATTCTCAGTTCACTGAGGCTTCCTGAATAATCTGCACTATTCTGTTACAGTCACACAAGATCATGAGTCCTTCCAGTTTTCCACTTTATAGAAATCTGACCTCATGAAGTTTACAAATTGCATTGGCATTTCAAAGGCCAATTACAAATTGCCTAATAGCTATGAAAAAAATTCTGACTTAAAAAATATTTAGGTTGTGCTCCAATTAGGGAATCTATACAGTTACCCAAAGTTATGCCCTAGAGCAACTGCTCACACAAAACACTTAGCCCCCAGGAGACCAGGAGAATCCCCTGAAGTGTCAGGGGCCCACGTGAGGGCTGTCATATATAATACTTTTGCTTTTCCAATGAATGTACACGGTGACATACACTGATTGTCCTCTTGACAGGCTTCTAAGGCAAGTAGGCAGCTCCCAGAGGATAGATAGGGCCTAGTAAAAAACTGGAGCCCAGTAAGTGTTTGAGGAAAGTAAATAGGTGTGGACTGTCTTGGGCCAGGATGTTCTTAAAGCAAATGGTAGACATCTATATTGATGTTTTAAAATGCTAGAGCAATTCATTGTTTTTCCACATGCAGAAGGTCGGTGGAAACAATTTAAACAGGCAGATGTCAGCATATAAATTTAGGGACCCATAAGATAATTGAGTCAATACATATTAATTCTAAAATTTTATTCAGTGCACCATGTTAGGCTCTGGAGACTCAACAGTGGTGTTGATTTTCAGAAAGAATCATATATGCAAGTATGATTTCAACAATTTTTCAAAGCTAATAATACATTAGTAAGTCACTATGAAGGAGATTAAAATTTAAACTCAACAAACCTGTTCTTCCTAGTGTTCATGTTACATATTTGCGGTTCTAAATGTAGCAACTAGTGATGTATCTCTTGTAAATGCCTAAGAAATCATGAAGTAGCTTAAAAAATGGGTTCTATTTGTGTGCATTCACGTGCCCATCAAGTGGACAGGAGGCTCCAAATCGTGTCTGTTACGATTCCACAGCTTTGTAGCCAGCACCTCCTGCCCGGAACTCACTTTCACCACGAGGCCACCTAGCTATGGTGGAGTCCGGTGGCCTTCACGTCTGGAGTTGATAAGACAGCACCCTGGAGTAGCAAGTCTAAACAAGCGGGCAGTGGTGTGCGTGTGACTTGGGTGTGCCTGCTTCCCTGGTGTCCTGTCGCCGCTCCGGGGCCACAGCACCATTTCCTGTGGGCTTCATTACTCTGCCCAAAAGCAGTGGTGACCCGGTGTTTCCACATGGCTGCAGACGAGCACAGCCTCTTGACCCGGCAGGCAAGACAGCGCTAACCCCCACCTCTGCAGGGGTGTAGAGCTCCTCTGCCCCACCCCGCACGGGCCATGGGAGAGGTCAGTCCCCTTCTTGCCCACCAGAGCGCTCCCATCACACCCCTTGCCTGCTAGCAGATTCTTTCCGTCACATGAAGCCTCTAGGATCCCCCAATGGTGATCGCTCCAAGTCCCACAGAAGTCACAGTCCACGCTTTCTTCGGCAGCAACACTCCATGAGAAGGTCGCTGGGCTTGCAGTCCCTGCTTTGGGAGATGCCGCCTTCAAACCTCATACATGCAAATTATATTTTCTTTCATGTTTGACCTCAGACTTGATTAGTGCCACGTGCTCTCCCAAAGTGGCACTTCCTGAGAGAAGAAGCATCATCCACGTACTTGTTCTCCTGGCGGTGGTGTATACAGTCTTCCCCTGGCTGGCAACGATGAGCTCCCTGTGTGCTCGGATCCCGTCGCCGGGATGAGTCAGCGCTCGTGGCTCGCTTCCAGGAGTTCTGCTTCCACTGAGAGAATACTCGGGCTTCCCGGGAGCTCTGGTTTCTCTTTAACTTATCATCTTTCGGTTTTATCTGGGTGGCTCTCACTTCAGTAACTCCAGCAGTGAGTTTCCCTGCCAGCCTCCCTTGCCTGGCCTGAAGTGACCCCCTTAGCCCCCTCCCTGTTTTCTCCTCCCCGCAGACTTCCCTGGTGAGGTGAGTCCCCACCTGATTCCGAGCCAAGGTAACAGATCTGTAGACATGGGAAAGGGCTTCGCCAAGAGCACGGTGAAAAGGATTCTTCCCGTTTGGGCTGACTGCCAGACTCCACTGCTGCCTCCTGGAGACCTGGGCCTGTGACTCTTGCAACCCTGGAGAAGCTCCGCCACCCTCGTTGTGTTCAGTGTCCAGAGAGGGACAGGCCCACAAACTGCGGCTCCCAAGATGTGTGGCGTAAAAAGCCATGTAAGGCCAGGCATTTTGAATTTCTTCCAAGTCACTTGATGTCACACTCTTTACCAATGTAGACTGGACTTCCCGGGACAAGGTGGAGCTAATTCTTCCAATGACAAAGCACTCTGGAGGGGGAAACATGCAGGCGAATAGCATTTCTGCCTAAATTGAAAGGGGAACAAGGGAAATAGTCAGACAACTTGGTTCAGTCCCTCCAGAGCTGAGCGGAGTGACTATCGGACGGGATTGTCCTACGGTTTCTATAAGCTACGTTTCAATCTGGGCAGTTCCATAGAGTATGTGCACATTCATGACCTACAGCCCTCAGACGCTGCCCATGTGTTGACTATCTTTCCCTTGAGCTGGTTGTTCCCTGTCTTGAATCTTAGCACCTTGAACTCATATGACTTTCCTTCTCTTCCTTTGCCATGGAGTAAGGACCTTCAGCTTAGCTCTTGTTTGTCTTCCCCATCAACTGTCTCTTTCCTCATCAAGTTACATGAATGTCTTGCTTCCTTTTTTCAATTTTTTCCCCTGAGAGCAGCTTGCTGAGTTGCGAACAGACCGTTCCTTATGGCCCAGTTAACTTTAGTTAACTGTAGTTAACACTGGCTGGAAGGGGTTGCAGGAAAAGTCGGAATGGTCACATAATGATGGGATGGGCTCCGGGGGTAGCATGGTGAAGGCAGAGCAGTCACAGCAGGGGCTGACCCCTCTGAGTCCCAGCTGGGACAGCCTGGGAGCCCCCTGCGGCTTGAGCAGGTCTTGGGGCAGGAAGCCCCAGTATCCAGTCATCTGGGCCGGTCTCCACTCATTGAAACGGAATGGCTGACCCTGGCATGACAGTAATCTGCAGATACCGTTTCTTTATAAATGCATTTTGTTCTCCATAATACAGAACTCAAAGGTCAACCATGTTTCCGAAGTGGGGCTTACTGTATTTGCAGAAAGTACTTGGAGTACTGTTTATTTGTCTTGTCCACCAGAGGCTCTGTTTAGATTGTATCAAATGATGCTTTTCCAACATTTATTTTCTTCTTTCCTTTCCCTTTGGGCCAAAGACAAAAGCAAACAGTTAGCAAGCCCCAGGCAGGTGTTGTGCATCAGGTCCTGGGGCTGGTGCTGAGCAAAATGGGTGACTTCCCTGCAGCCCTCCCACTGGAGCCAGGGCCCGGCGACGCCCTCTGCACACCCTGTCACTGAGCACTTGCAAGTCCGTTGCACCGAAATGTCTTGTTAATCCTTGTGGGTTGTAAATTCATGAAGGCACAGACATATCTGACTCAGGTGGGGTCTGCTACAGCAGGGAGCCCCGGACAGCCAAGGCACTGGGCCTGGAACAAGGTGGCAGTGCATATCCAGGCTCACACCTCTGCTCTGAGGAGTCCCCAGGTCCCAGGCTCCTTCCGGTCACCACCATGCTCTTCCTCAGGGGAGATGTCACGGTCCACGGTGGCAGCCAGGGCTCAAGGGCTCATCTGCAAGTCAGCTGGCCAGTACTTAATCGCTCTGCCTCTGAGCATCTATCCTCCGCACCTACTCTGCCAGCCCTCAGTTATCACCAAAAATACCCAGCCTAATTGACTGAAAGAAAAGAAAAACCAAATTCTCTGCTAGTCTCAAGTGGCAAGGAGCTGACCTCAGGTCTGAAACCAGGCCTTTCAGCAGCCCCCAGCAGCTAGAAGGAGGCAGGAGGAGCCCCAGCCAGGAGGTGACCTCCTCTCCCAGCTGGACTCAGTTGGTCCCCACCCTTCTAATGGGTCTGAGTCCCATGGGGTTTGGATCCTCCTCGGGCACCTCCCACCTTCGGCTCTGTGCTCAGTTCCACCAGCCCGTGGAGGAGCGTGTGATTGGCACCGAGCTATAGGGAATAACCATGGAGTCTAGTGAATAAAACAGTGGATACAGAGTCCACGCCTGGCTCTGAAGGCGCTGACCATTTAACTGGGAGAGAGGAACAAAGCACACCTTCCCAAGGAAACCGGACTTCAGGATGCTCCACGACCAAAAAACCCAAAATAAAGCAGGTTTTGTCGTTAACAACAACCCCAAACAATGTGAAATGCCGAATGCTATACTCTCTTGTGGAAAGGGCCAGATGTGCTGAGTCCTGCATGCAGCATCCTGTTGTGACTCAGTTTACCCAGTTGTGAAACTCTTTCTCCAAGTAGCATCTCTCTATATGAGCTCCAAAGACCCCACTTTGGGAAATACTCTTCCAGATGGGTATCTGCCTCCAAAGAGGTGTCATGGGGACGGTTGGAGTGGACAAAGGCGCCCACTGCTGTCTTTCTAATCTTTCCTACTTTGGAGTCCTCAACTGGCTCTGGTTTGCTAATTCCTTAATTATAAAGAGGTGGCTTGAGCCACCGATACTCTGTACCTTTGGTTTTTTTGACCGTGCTTGCAATAGCGTACCTGTGCGGGAAGCCGCCCTTCCCCAGTCTGGCCCTGCGTCCTCAGTTTTGCCATCTTCTCTTCCACAGTCCTCTGTGGGATCTTGTCCTCAGGAGGATGTTCTCCCCAAGGGACCCCCCTCTCTGCTCTCCTGGGCCCTTGTGTTATCCACCTTTCTCCTTCTGCATCTCACTCCCGCCTCTGCGCGCTGTTCTGGTGCCCAGGGTGACAGGCTGCTGCTCCTCCCGTCAGTGCCATGGCAACCCGAGCTGCTTGCTCCCAGGTGAGGGGCTTGCTCTCCAAACCACGCCATTTAACTGAGCTCTTGTAGCAGTTCAGAATAGTTTTTGGAGTGCTGTATTTTAAAAAAATAATAATAATAATTTTTTAAAAATCACCAGCTTTAGGCCGGGTGCGGTGGCTCATGCCTGTAATCTTTGCACTCTGGGAGGCTGAGGCGGGTGGATCTCTCAAGGTCAGGAGTTCGAGACCAGCCTGAGCAAGAGCGACACCCCGTCTCTACTAAGAAATAGAAAGAAATGATCTGGACAACTAAAAATATATATGTAAAAATTAGCCGGGCATGGTGGCGCATTCCTGTAGTCCCAGCTACTCAGGAGGCTGAGGCAGGAGGATTGCTCGAGCCCAGGAGTTTAAGGTTGCTGTGAGCTCGGCTGATGCCACGGCACTCTAGCCCAGGCAACAGAGTGAGACTCTGTCTCAAAAAAAAAAAAAAAAATCACCAGCTTTGCTTCTTTTGTGAAGAGTAGTTTGCTTTCCTCTCACTCATAGTTGTTCAACGGGCAGGTAGAGAGCAGTTCTGAGTGTGAGCCACACCAAGGAAACATTGCAAGGGAATTGTGTGCCACTTGGTGTTAAAGTACGGAGTTTCCATACAGGGCTCGCCTTCGTCATCTGCTGAAATCCGCCACGCTGGTGGAGTTGGGATTGAAGAAGAGTTTCCGCTGAATGGGAGGAGAGCGCGCTTCCTCTTCACGTGCGTTCTGCTGAAGGTGATGTCGCTGGAGGTAAGCACTGGGCATTCAGACCAGCCAGAATGAAGATTAGGTAGCCGTATTTACTGGGTCATGGGTAGCCTTTGGATTTTGTGTGTTTCCCAGGGTGAAGACCCGCCTCATCACAGAGACCAGGAAAGGTAAAGCTGGAGACCAGCAGCAAGCCCCGAGCAGCCAGAAATCTGCAAAGGCAGCTCAAAGAAAGTCTTCA
>CAUYSK010070812.1:0-35728 GCA_963575035.1 Avahi laniger
CTTTTCTAATTCTTTTAGATGGTTTATTAGATTGTTAATATTTGAGCTTTCTGCTCTTTGGATGTGAGCATTTAATGCTATTAATTTTCCTCTCAGGAATACTTTTGCGGGGTCCTGCAGATTTTGATAACTCGTGTCCTCATTATCATTAAGTTCAAAGAATGTTTTGATTTCTCTCTGAATTTCCTCCTTTACCCAATAGTGATCCAATAATAAATTGTTTAATTTCCATGATTTTGTGAAGTGGTGTGCATTTTTGTTAGAATTGAACTCTAATTTTATACCACTATGATTTGAGAAGATACATGGTATTATTTCCATTTTTTAAAATTTGTTGAGGTCTGATTTGTGGCCTAGTATGTGATCAATTTTGGAAAAAGTTCCATGGGCTGATGAGAAGAATGTATATTCGACTTTATTTGGGTGGAATGCTCTGTAGATGTCTGTCAGACCCTTTTGTTCTAGAGCTCTGTTTAAGTCCATTATTTCTCTGCTTATTTTCCATTTAGAAGATCTATACAATTCATTCAGTGGGATGTTGAAGTCCCCAGTTATTATGACATTATTGTTTATCATGCTATTTAGATCAGACAGGGTTTGCTTTATGTATCTGGGGGCTCCTGAGTTGGGTGCATAAATGTTAAGAATCGTTAAGTCTTCTTGTTGGATCTTCCCTTTCACCATTATATAGTGGTCGTTTTTGTTCTTTCTTACTTTTGCTATTTTAAAGCCTATGTTATCTGAAATGAGTAAAGCTACCCCAGCTTTCTTTTGACTTCCATTTGCCTGGAGGATTGTTTTTCATCCCTTGACCTTGAGAATAAAAGCATCTTTGTGGGTTAGATGTGTTTCTTGTAGACAGCTACTTTGTCAAGAATTGGGCCTGCTGGGGCTGGGTTATGGTTTTAACTCCAGAACCCAGAAGGAATGTTCCTTCACAGTGCTGGGGAGATACACTCTGGTCCTGTATTCCCTTTTAGGTGTTTTAGCCTGTTGGATTGTCTCTGACCTGTTGTCTTCACCTCTTGCCAATGGAAATTAGTAAGTTTGGACCCTTTGCTTAGTCTCCCAGGTGGTGAATCACTCTTCTGTGAGTGACTCCACTGCCCTCTGCTAGTTTGAGAAGGAAGGCACTGTGTTGGGCTATGGGGTTACTCTCTCTTTTGTTGCTTGTGGTTTGTGTGAAGTCAATTATCAAGGTATTCCAATACCTTTGTTTTGGACTCTAAACCCCCAAATGGGGTATACCAGTGTCCCAATCTTTGGGAAATGTCTTGTCACCCCCAAGGGTTACTAGGGCCCTGTTTCCACTTAAGGCGGGGTACAAAGAGTAACAGGTGCCTGCAAGCCTGAGTGTATATACTTTTGTAGTTGCTTGATCTGCTGCTAGGGGAGAGCTGCTAATATGTCATTCAGGGCTCTTTCGTCATACTTGCGAGGCAGCCCCAGGTGGAGGGGTGTCAATTGGTGTAGTTGCTGAGGACTCTGGCCGTATTTTCCTTCCTGGACCGCAAGCCCCAAAGCTGCCAGCAGCCTGGGTGCCAAGCACAAGCTCTAGTGTTATGATCTTATCAGATGATCAAGACTAATCCCCTGGTCCAATTAAACAGTCTGTTCCCTTTGCTTAGTTCCAAGATCCCACAGATTCACCCCAGTCACACAGAGAAAGTGACTTTCCTCCTTTCTCCCTACCTCCAAGTGTGTAGCCTGCCTTGCTGGTCTGGGGAGGGGGTGTTGCCTGAGATCGTCTTACATTCCAGTCCAGAAAACCTATTCTCTCATTTCTCCCCTCCTTCAAGGGCAGGGTCTGCCCTGCCATAGAGGAAGTAGAGCAAGTCAAGCCACAGAACTGGGGGAGAGGTACTGCCAGAGGCCACTGTGTGGGAAGAGGCTTCTCTCTTTACTCAGCCCCTCCAAGATGGAGTTGGTGAGCTCAGCATGAAATACAAGTGGATGGGGGAAATGCTGCCTCAAGGCCACCTTGCATCTCAGCCAAGAAAGCAGCTTCTCTTGTTTCTCTGCTCCTCTAAGGGGGGAGTTTGTTCAGCATGAGGTAGAAGCGGTGGGCAGGGGGAGAAGCTCCTCCAAGGCCATGGCTGCCCAGAAAGCAGCCTCTCTTGCCACTCCGCCCATCCAAGGGTGGAGTTTGTTCAGCACGAGGTAGAAGTAGCCTGGCAAGGGCAGAAACTCCTCCGAGGCTGTGGGGCTGCTCTGCCCCAAAAGTGGCCTCTCCGGTTACTCTGCCCCTCCAAGGGCCGAGCTTGGTAGGTGTGAGGTAGAAGTGGTCAGGCAGGGGGACAAGCTGCTCCAAAGCCGTGGGGCACCTCAGCTAGGTGAGCGGCTTCTCTCATTACTGCGCCCCCTCAAGGGCAGAGTTTGACCAGCCAGCGCTAAATGGCAAAGGGCTGGGGGCGGAATGTTCAGAAAGCGGCTTCTCTTGTTACTCCCCTCCTACAAGGGTGGGGCTTGCTTTGCCGGGCAGTGGCAGTGGCTGCCTGAGTCCGTTCTGGGTCTGCCCTGCTGGGCTGGAGAAGGGGCAGTGCCCAGTTCGGTAACAGCCACAGCAGTTCTAGGGTGTGGACCTCCAAAATGGCGGCGGCCCACACACGGAGAGCAAGCCCTGGAGGCGACTGATGGGGGTAGCGGGTGTGGACCCGGCAGGCTGTCTCCACCGCCCCCAGCAGTCCCCTCCCGTTCCCTGACGCACTGACTCGCGCCTGCCCAATAGGAAGTTCCACACTCTGTCCCACCCTGCCCCGGCCAAATCTTCCGCGGTTTCCAGGGGCAGAGCCTCTCCCTGGGTGTTCACCGCTCTTGCTCTGAACCCAGCGAGCTAGCGCTAGAGGTGAGAAGCCTGTCTGCAAACTCCCTCCTGAGGATCCTGGAAGTGTCGGCTCAGATCTGACCCTCCCCAGCCCAGTGCACCTAGCACCGCCCACTGGAGAGTTCAAAATGACCCCCGACTTTGTCTCTTCTTCGCATTGCCCGTCAGCCTGAGCCTCAACTTCGCACTGACTTCAGACACTTCCCTGCCTGAGTGATGTGGAGGTCGATGGAGGAGCAGTCGTCCTCCTGTGTGAGACCACACTGCGCCAGCCGGCCGGTGGGCACGGCATCCCGCAGTCTATTCCCTATTGTGTATCTTGCACTCTCCGAATTTAGTGGTCGATTCTCCAATTTACCTTTTTTTTTTTTTTTTTCCAGCGCTGCTTGTCCCCCGCTGCTTCTCTGCAGATTCACGATGCTGTTACTGTGAGAAAGCAATCCACTCGCGTGTAGCTGTCCGTGTTCTTCCCCTCCCACTCTGGGAGCAGAGAGCCAGGAGGTCGCCACTAATCTGCCATTTTTCGGTCCTCTTCCTTCCTGAGGTTTTCAAAAGTATATGTTGTCTCTCAAAATTCTGTCTTTGGTTCAAAATTCAAAAGATTTGTCAAACGAACTTCTTAGTATCTGCTTTGAGACTGGGAGTGAAGGTAAATTTTCCCTGTTTTAAAAAAATTTTGTGGCAGCTTTTTTTGGCTGTGATGAGAAAGATAAAGTAAAATGACATGATTCCATTTTATTTATTCAAAACTTGTTCTTTACATTTTTTTTGTTTGTTTACTTACATATTATCTGCAGTTTAATATAAACTGCAAGTTTCTGGAGGATAGAACTTTATTTTGTTTCTTGTTTTACAGCTAATATCCAGTAAGCTGTTCTCTAAATCCGTGGTACCCAATGAATTATTATTGAAAGGTTAAAATAGATTTTATATCACTTAAACTACTACTTCATAATATCTGTGCTCAATATATTTAAGAACATAATTGAACAATTTACTTTATGGATTATAGTAAATTGTTTTCATAAGTCTTGAGATTTCTAAGTCCTAGTTATTATAAAGTTAATCAAATAGAATTTTACTATAATAAACACATATAGACAGGCAATACAAACTTTGAAATGAATCAAAAACTTCACAAAGCAATGGGTAATGCATTATTATTTTATTATGTTGTATGAATCTCTTATTCTCCCGAATGGTTCTTTCCCAAGTGACAAGTATGGACCCCACATTGTTTTTCACATTGCTGCAAACAACTTCTAAGTATAAATTTTAGTTTCCTTGAGTGATTAGGCTGACAATGCTTAGAAGCAAATGGTTCTTTGATCATAATGACTTCAGAGAATAACAGTTAATTTTTTTAGAAGGAAATAATTTAAGTTTATAGAAATAAAGAATGTAAAGTTTGAACAGTTTTGTTATTTATTTATTGAGATGGGGTCTCACTATTTAGGCCAAGCTGGGCTTGAACTTATGAGCCTCCTGCCTCAGTCTCCTGAGTAGCTGAGATGACAGAGGTGGGCCACCGTGTCCTGCTAAACAGTTTTTAGTAGCATAACATTTGGTGGCAAAATACCATGTGTAGACTGCTTCAGAGAAGGTGAAACAGATGTCATTATTTGTGTTCAACTTGAAAATTGTTCCACTCATAGGACGGACCTTTGGTGAATTAAGTTTCCTTTCATTTATTACCCACACTGTTTGCTACCCATGGCAGACATAATGTCCTGTGGTATCTGGAGAACCGACAGTATGGATCACTTTCCAGGATGTCCTTCCTGGGAATATTTGAATCTTTTGGCGTGTATCAGTCCCTCCATCCAGAACAAATGTAGTTGCATTTTACCTTTTTCCCTAGGAGTTGATGAGGTCTAGACTTTTCATAACAATATAGAATATTCCGTCATTTTCTGTTTAATTTATTCAATTCTTATTTTTTCATACTGTGTGAATAAACGAAGTATTATGGGCTGAACTCTCTTCCAAAATTCATATGTCAAAGCTCTAACTCTCAGTACTTCAAAACATGGCTTTGTTGGGAGATGGGATCTTTCGTTTAACTTAAAATGAAACCATTAGGTGAGTCCTAATCCTACCGTATTCCATTTTGTCTGGTCTCATAAGAAGAGGAAATTTGGACACACAAGGAGACGGTAAGGATTGTGAACATAGAGGAAAAATGCAAGGGAAGAGGGAAAAGGCATCCAAGGACCGAGAGTTCAGAATGAAATCAACCTTGCCATAGCCTTGATTTTGGATTTTTAACCTCAAGAATGGTGTGAAAATGAATTTCTGTTGTTTAAGTCATGTAATCTGTGATATTTTGTCATGACAGTGCTAGCAAACTGATGTACCAAATGATTGCCTAGGACTATAATTGTGCTTGTGTTTTTATACTTCAAATATTCCTGTAGTGTCTGCTCTGATTCTCTATTCCCTGTGAATTTCATGATTCTTTTAAAGAAGAAGGAAATAGAAATGGTAAAACTTTAGTCCTCATTCTTTAACCATCTAACTGTGTAATCTTATGTAATTCACTTAACCCCTGTGTGCTTTAAAATCTAAATCCATCAAGTAAGAGAAATAATGATGGGTCACTCTATTTCCATTACTGCTGTGTTTTTATGACATTTGGTTGTAGTTGTTAAAATTCTTGATAAAGTACTTGGCACAGGTAAAAATGTAAAATTCAAATGTATGCACCTTCTCTGCCATACTCTCTCACCTTTCTGATTGTAGAAAAGGAAAAAATAATTTTTTATCTAAATTCTAAGTTCTAAGTTCTTGACTGAGATCCCTGTAACAGAAGAGTAAGAAGAGGAAAGCAAATAAGTTTATTAACATGTGTATCATGCATGTAACACATGGGCATACCCAGAAATGAGTAACTCATAGAGGTGGCTTAGAAGTCTGGCTTAAATAGCATTTTCAATAAAGAAGAACAAATTTTTATAGAGAAGTGACAAAGGAAATGACATTGAGTCTCCAAAGAGCAGACTTATTTATAGATTAGGAATATTGAAATGAATGTAAACATGCAGGGAAGAGGGGTTTCCCCCCAGAAGGATGGGGGGGTATTTCTACACTAGACAGAATTCATTTGCATATTTATGTACAAGAATTATTCTGTTTCTCTATCAGTGATTGACAGCTTACAGTACTGTGGTACACCTTTCATACAATCTATGTGTGGTTTTCCACTGAGCCACAAATTCTTCCCTGAAACATAAAAGCCACAACATTGTTAAAGAATAGCTAAATTTTCTCTCCTTAGTGGCAAAAGATTGGTGAATTTTTACTGGAGGCAAATTTAACATCCCTGGCTGTGTTGATGGACACATTTTCTGTGTATAATGCATTGGAATAATTATTTGAGGAAAATTTGTGTGAAGGGATTTCGCAGGTAATGCCAGCAAGGTCAGTGTCAGTTTAGATTAACTGTGGTTTGGTTTCTGTCACCCAAATTAGTGCTGCCTAGGAGAGAAGTTTAACCTGAGCATTCAACACTTCAGGAAGGTTTACCTTCATTAATCAGCAATTCTCTTCACACCCTTTTTTGTCTTCAAGGACAAAAGGCTTTTACTATTCCTTTAGGCCTACTTTACTTGCCAATTGGTTTATACCCTTTTGTAGCTGACAAGTAACTTGTTACTCACTGTATATGACACACTAATAATGAATAACAATTTGATGGAATTCAAAAGGAAGCATCACCTTAAACCTGTTTCTGTGTGTGTGTGTGTGTGTGTGTGTGTGAACGTATGTGCTGTATAAAATTTTAGCATATGTAGGACACAGATCTTTTTTTGAATACACCATTTTTATCGTACTGAAATGTGTAATGTTGTATTAAAAGGGAATTTAAAATGGATCTCAACTGAATTGTGATCTGATCACAGAATCTATACTTGAAGGATATTTGCAGTTGAAGGAGAAACTTAAGCAGATGTGTGTTTGCACAGTTCTGACAATCTTTCCCTAGATATTGAGCAAAAGAAGAACTTTAAGAACATTTTTAAAGAATGCACCATGTGGTCATGGAGATACAACCCACTTCAAAAGAAAAGTTCTGCAAGGAGTATAGTTAGCTGAGAGACTCCGGTTGAAGCACCTGCAAGCCCCACTGCAGTGTTTTAGCTGAGTTCTTGCTCTTTCAGGACAGCACCAGCCAAAGACTAGCATGACGGTTTACTATGGCCTGGCTAATTTATCCAACGTGGGACTCTTCCATGGGGGAATCTCTGTGCTGCAGCTCCCTGTTCCACTCACTGGGTCAGTCTCGGAGCTGTTCTGCGGTCTGAAGTGCTTCCTTCCAATCTGTCTTGCTTCTGCCTCTTTTTTCACATGTGGCAAACTTGCGTAATCCTCCTTAGGTTTTCCATGCCTAATGCCCATTCCCTTTCCTCTTTATCTTTCACTAGGGCCATACCCAATAAACATTTTACACTTCCAATTTAATCTAGGTATTTGCTTCCTAGCAAACCCAAACAGATATGGTGTACTATTTACAAATAAAAGGTAGTATTCATGTCATTACTATGCATAAAGACACACAACCCTACATATGTGTATATATAAATCTATATATATGTCTATATATTACACATTTTCATTTAAACTTTTATATCAGTCATGATGTAGATGAGGCTATCTCCATGATACAGAAAAAAAATGTAGGCTCAGAGACGTATAAATAATTGTTTACATTTGTAAAGTGGCAAATATGTGACTATACTAGTCCCTCCTTATTCATGGTTTCACTTTCTGTAGTTTCAGTTACCTGTGGTCAGCCATGGTTTGAAAATATTAAATGGAAAATTCCAGAAATAAACTATTCATAACTTTTAAATTGCATATCATTTGAGTAACCTGACAAAATCTCACATTGTTCCATTTCGTCCCACTGGGGAAGTAAATTATCTTTTCATTCAGCATATTTACACAGTATATGCTACCCACCAGTGGAAGAGTCATAGTAGTCATAAATCCTACAGTAAAGCAATGACTTCATCCTTTCTTACTTCCGGAGTGTTTGTTAGTTTAGAAGCTGTGTAAGCAGGCTGTTTTACCACCTTTTTTTTTTTTGGTCTTGAGTTACACAGCTTAAATTTTCTTTGCATATGGTGTGTTCAAATAAGAGCCTTTGCAGAAGTGAAAACCAATGTTCTCTAATTAAAGTGGGTGGGGATTACCAAATGCATAAAAACAAATCTTAGGGAAGGATTAAGTTATATGAGAGTAAACTTTTAATAATTGTGAAGGAAGAAATTACCTTCCATCAGTTCTCATTCTGCTTTTCTGTATCAATCTTCTTCAAGATTTTAGGATATTGCCAGTTCCTCTCCACTTAATTTGCCTGTTGCTATTCTTGTTACCTACACAGACGAGGCTTTCTCTGCCTAGGGTGCCCTTCCACCTTTCTTCTGTCTAGTTAATTTCTACTCATCCTATGGAATAATCCTCATGCTCTACCCTAACACCCCTCTTCTCTCATGGCAGTTAACTCTTATTTTTCAATAATCTTCTCTATTCCATTAGACTTAAAACATTCAAGGGCATGCCTTTTTCATCTTGTTTCTCTAATACCTGACTGGAGTAGTCAACAAATCCCCTCGTTGGCTTTTAATTATTTCAGAGTCTGTCATTATTCTAAATTTCCAATCTTATCATTCAATTATCTGCCATACAGACTCTCATTCATTCAGAGTAGTCCACTCACCATGCAAAGTGTATCTGAATATAATTATTTTTAAAATAATCTAGTCAAAATAATTCATATTCTGCTTATACTGTTCTCTCCAAGACTGCCTTTCTTTCCTTCCTTCCCACTTTTCCATATGCCACTGATTTTTTTCAATGCTAATTGGAAGTCTCACCTTTTCCATGAACTTCTGTTTTCTATTCCAGATCTTATTGATTATGTTTTTCTTTTGGCTTCATGGTTTTAATGTTTATAACATTCATTGGCACTAGGTCTTCTTTTTTTTCTGATCTGTGTATTGTTCATGTTGTGTTGTTGGTTTTGATTGTAATGTGTTTGTGTGTGTGTGTTTTTTTTAATCTAAATTACATAGTGTAAACCAGAAAGATATATAAGAGATTTTCCTTAATTTGAATCATATGGCTAGTGTAGAATCTGTAAGAGAAGAACATTTATATCTTGTGAGGAAACTCAATAGATATACCAACATCAGAGGGAAAATGATAAAGAGGTTTGGGCTTTGGCTGGGGGAAAGGGAGAATGTGCAGAGAAGAGCTTGGCAGTGGAAGAATCATCAAAGCCTCCTGTGTAGTTTAACTCCATGTGAACAGTTTACAATGAAGCGAGAAGAGGAGAGAAGAGGAATACTAGCCAAGGTGGCACGAGGGAGCAAAAACCAAGCCAGCAGCATAAATTCTCTTGCCAATGAAAGTGCTTCTCTTTTGTAGAAAGTCAGCATCTACAGTCAACAACAGCACTGTTGGTAAGAGTGAAGGGTTTCACCTTGTCATTTGGAATTTGTGAGCACCAGGGCAGCATGAGGCTGCAATGAATGAGTTTTTTAACCAGCACAGTGGCAAGCACACAGATAACATTTGGAATAACTTGAACAACTCCACAAATGATGGAGTGCTAAGTGGCATATGAGAACATAAGGGAAATGATATTGTTGACCCAATCACAACACATAATTTTTGTTTAATTACATTATATATAAACAGATTTTCATCTAAGAAATACTTGACATACAAATTTCTGACAAACTTGTTATTTAAATTGTAACTTTTTTTCTGTACAGGTATTAGTTTCTCAAATGTATTCTAAGATACGTCGTTGTTGCTGTTATTTCTGTCTATATGTAGTGGAAAGAGTATAGCAGAAGTTTTGTGGGGGGGTTTTATCCCAGCTTTATTACTAACTAATGATGTGACTTTGGATGATTTACTATAAAAATAGATTATAGATATTCTCTGCATTTCGCTGAATTACTTTTAGTAAAATGAGATAATTAGTGTAGAAATACTTTGAAATGACACGCAAATTACAAAGATCTCAGAACTTTCTGTTTTTTGCAAAAATTAGAATAGTCCCATTTATATAATAGGTAATGAGGCAAAGATTATTGAATAATGGGCAAGAAAGCAGAGGTAAATGTTATAGCTAAAAATTACATAAAATAGCAAGAAACAGGTAGGTTCCTTGAATTAACTAAGAATGGTCATCATTAATCTAGAGACCACATCCTGGATACAACATTTGAGATACTGAAATGTTGCTAAGCAACTAAGACATCTAAGAACGGGATCACTATGACCAAACACTCAATGAAACATTCAAACAACAACAACAAAATCAATATATAAACTGCAATGCAAACATATATGACTGAGGCACTATTATAGTAAATGACTACATCAGTAAGCTCAAATTAAAGACCAACTGATTTCTTTGTGTGTTTAATTTGGGGCAGGCGAGCAAGAGGGGAGTCAGCAGATCAAAATAAAATGAGTTTATATTGTATGAATTTCTCCTCTTGGCAAATAGAGAAATTTCAGACCAGATAATTGATACTGAACATTTAAAATATGCAAACTCTCTCTTGTGGATAATGGTTAAATGCTTACTTTCTAAGACTGTTATTAAGGAGTCAACAAAAAGCATCAGCTGATTCTTGATGTAATCGTGCAACTAAGTTGGCTGTCACTTTTGCTTGTTGCTTGCGTCATTCATGTTGCCTGTCAAATCTGGTGGCAGCACGTCTCAGTTTGATATCAAGTTCTTGCTGGCCTCTTCAGTAGCATGTGCAATGCCGTGCATCCTTCTAGGAAGAGATATGTTATCAATGGTCAATCAATCATAATGCATGATAAAGTACACCAATTTTATTCACAGAGGATGGTATTACCTGATATCATTTTCTCACTCTGAAGTAACTGGGGGATTTGAGGACTATAGTTCCCTTAGGTAGAGAGAATTGCATGAGCTTAAAGCATAAAATCTACCATATTTTCAAATAGTGTATAATGTGTCGACTGACATCATGTCTTATCAACATTTGTGGATTGCTATTTATCACACAGATATTTGACCTTCTGAATTGATTTAACTGAGAATGATAATTGCATATTTTCTCCTGCTGCTGCCACGTCTCTAAACTCAGTGATGTAGCATTATTAAAAATCCACATTTTATTTTATCACCAACTTTCATCCTAAGGTTTTGACAAATCTTGATAATGGATAAATATATGCATCCATTTACTGAGCACAGTATAAACCCGATGAGACATGGCAGGTTACTTTCCATATTTAAAATTATATAACTTTACTAACACCATTTACCACAGTTTAGATAAATTAGAATTCCCAATGAAAAGAAAAAAAAAAAGAGAAAGAAAAAATCGCTTTGATATTGCAAGATAAGGTTACTTGTGGTAAAAGAATTAGACACATCTAGCAAAAGAAACCTAATTTTTCTTCTTTGAATCTTTAACTCAAAGACATTGCCACAGTCCATTTAGATGATCAATTAAGGATTTTCAGCCAGGAATCCCAAAACTTTACTGATATAAAATGCATTTGTGTGAAATTTTCATTTACCTATTGTTTTTTTTTTTTTCACTTTTGCCACTGTTGGTTTAAAACATAAGCAGTTCATTTGGTGTTTTATATAAGATATTGTCAGATATTTAACTTTATATTCAGTTCTTTATAATAGTAAAACATAACTGCTTAGGATTTTCCCTGACAGTGTATAATAAAATCAGTTTGAATCGGTATATATGATTTACCATATGCAGAAAGATATTTCAATGGATGAAGATGCAAACTCTTTGTATGAAATAGAGAAGAAAATAGGTAAAGATAAAGAACAGATGCTTAAGTAAGAATAAATAAACCATTTGATCAGTGAAAGGTTACTAAAGTAAAATCCATTCAACTCATAAAATTGGACTATTTCGTGCTGCTGTTGAAAATTTAAATTACTCAGATATTGAAAGATGATTTGACTTGGATTAAATATTTTATTATGTTCTCTGGTATTCCTTCAGAATTTGTACCAGGTTTAGGCTCATGAAAAAAAAAATGTGCAAACCTACTAGATAGAGTTTTACTTTCTACAAAGATTTGTCTCTATTTTGCTTTCCTAAATGTCTCCAGGTTTTACCATATGATTTCAGTTCTCAAAAATAAAATTAAGTAAATGTTTACTGTATCTTAAATTCTACACAATTTTAGTATGCTATCTTAATTAATAGACATCAAATTAAGGTTAGTATAATTTTTCTACACATGAAAGTAATAATCATAGAAAAACACAGAAACCAAAAAACAACAATTCTGGGGCTCAAAGAAGAGTGGACAATTTGTCCGGGCATAGAATTCATTATTATCTGAGCCATATATAGAAATATTTGTCCCAAAAGTATTTTAAATGATATTTTTCATTTTACATGTTACTGACTCACATACTTCCCATTCTATCTTATCTTTTTCTCACCCTTTTCACCTCTGACTCCTTTGATCATGCTCTTGTCAATGACCAAGTCTGATTTATTCCTGGTCCGCACCTTTGATTTTTATGCTTTTGCTTCTACCATGCTAACTCTATTTTGATGTGGGAATTTCTGATCTTTGGGAGCAATGTTTAAAACCCTTGCTTCTGAAATTCCAGGTGCTTCACCTGGACCTATTTCCTTTGGGGGATGCTACCTGGATCAAAGTTTTGGATGAGGATATTATACTGTAATTATTTAATGCCCTGTGCATATATATTATATAAATAAAATTGCAAACTTTGTAATTTATCTCCTAACATTCTCTATTACCATTATTTCCATATTTACCCTTGCTATGGTTTAAATGTTCCCTCCAAAACTCATGTTGAAACTTAATTCCCATTGTGATAGTATTAAGAGGTAGGGCCTCTGGGAGGTAATTAGGATTACATAAGATCATCGGAGTAGGGCCCTCATGATGGGCCTGTTGGCTATATAAAAAGAGGAAGAGAGTCCTGGTCTTACTTATTCTTGCCCTTTGACCATGTGATGCCTTCCGTCATATTATGATGCAGTAAGAAGGGCCTTACCAGATGTGGCCCCTTGACCTTGGACTTCCCAGCCTCTAGAACTATCAAAAATAAATCTGTTTTCTTTATAAATTACCCAGTTTCAGGTATTTGATTATAGCAACAGAAAACAGGCTAAGACAACCCTATTTTGTCCATAATGACAATGTGCTCAGGTAAACACTCCATGTGTCAGGCTCCTGTATAGTTTGGGGTGGCCTAACTCTGTCCTGGACAATGACATGTGCAGAAATCTACCAGATGGAGATTAAAGTAAATCTTTGTTTTCCTAATTAAAATTAAAATTCTTAAAAGACTTTGTTTTTTTGATCTTCGCTCTTTTTTGCTTCTGCCTGGGATATGCTTGTGACATCTGTGGTATAACAGCCGTATTGTGAGCTTGAAAGTAAAAGCCCCAAGCTGATGGTGGCCAAATGAAAAGGAAGAAGACACTTGCAACTCTTTTATTATTATGTTGTGTTAATCCTGGACTGCCTACGAGGGGCTTCATATTTTGTAGGGAAAAATATATCTCTACTTGACTAAGTGACTCGAGTAGTGGTTCTATAATATATATTCTAACTAATGCGGTATGATGCCTAATTTCATTGTAAGGTTTGAGTAAATAACTCTGCTCTTATCTAAAACTATCACTAATCTCTTCCCAATTATTACTATTTTGGATAATAATCATTAGTTAAAATTGAACTGAGCTCCCACTGAGACTGGTGGATGGGAGAGTAATGGGGTTATATATTAAACATTAATGATGGACCCTGATTTCAGGATCCTACAGCATTTTTAGCAAGACCTCTGAAGGCAAGGGAATACTATATTTTTCCCCGGAGGCACATCAAATGCAGCACATCAAAGCCTTCTTGAAAAAGTGGAGTTGAAACAGCTTTATATTTATTTCCTCTTAGGTCCTTTAGGAACTGAAAGGATAAATCTAACCCCAGACCCTAAAAGTCTTGCTAATCTGTAACTTCTCTTGCTCTCATGGAGAATAGCTTTCATTATGTGAGAAACTTTCATTCATGCCACAAATGCCACTGAATGTACAGTAATTGTGCCGGATGCAGGGAATACAAAGAAAGACAAAGATAATTATTTGTATTTTTATTAAGAAAAAGTAATAGAGAAAGTAGAGACAATTTTTTTTTATATCCTGCATTTACCTCTCATCATAAAGCAAGGAAACTCTTATCCCTTTGCAAGGAATAATGATAATTCCCAGCATTTTAGAGAGAGGTATATATTAATGTTTATGCTTCTATAAAAAGAAAAAATATATAATTAAATCAGCTTCAGATAAAAGGGCTGAAATTTTCAGGGGTCTACCTACAACTGTATGACTGATGATGTTAAAAAAAAACTAGTCATTAAAATACAATCTCAGCTTTCACAAAAAAAAAAGAATCATTATTGTAATAAAATGTAAAGAGAATCAGATATTTTCATAGAAAATTTTACCTGAAAAACTAATTATACGCAGGGATAACTTCTTTAAAGTTTAAAGCCCTCTTGAAAAAGTGCTTAAAGTATAATGAAATACATATAATAATATTAGCAATAATTATTGTTATCTAGATATGGGTCCCTATGATCTGGAAACACAATTAATATCCTCAATGCATCCAAGAACCAGATGTAGAGTTTCACTCAAAGCACATGAAAGAAAGTAAGAAGAGGGTGCTCCCCAGAAGAAATTTTGGGGAAATTTCACCCAATTAAGTATAAGAAATGCCAAATATGCCCTTACAAATAGCAACGCATGCATGCACGCACACACACAACATGCATACTTATGTCTTTTAAAAACATGTATTTTCACATCTGCGTGTATTAGTGATTATTTGTAATCTTAAAGAAGCTTGTAAGATTTTTAAAGAAAACACAAAGGCAGGACATTCCTGGAAACAATATACACATCTTATCATAGTCTTTATGAAATTTTTCAATTGCCTTTCTTCTCCAGACTTCCATGTTTCTATTCCTTTAAGATATAATTCTGAACTAGCCTCATATCCAACAGGAAATTAAATGTCAGAACCAGGTCACTAATGGTTAGAAACAGTGATAGAAATCCTAATTAGAAATACACATTTAATTATCTGTTTCTATTATTTCCAATATGGTCACATTTCTCAAATGACTTGCATTTAAAAAAAGATAGCTAAAAAGCGTGATCCATTCAAGAAGAGTCTAGCCCTAAATCTCCAAATTCAGATTCTGGACTAGACATACCGTGATGCTTCTTTTTATAGAAGAGAGACCCATGTTTACAAATAAGAAATACCTGTGCTCTGCACTGTAACTGCATTGAAAATGTACCAATCTAAAAGAATCTCACTGGCTTGAAAACCAGTTTACATTGATTTTTCAAACGTTCTGCATTCAGTGAAACCACCTACAGAAACCACTGTGAGCTTCCCACATTCTAGCCATAGAAAATATCACATAGGAATAATAAACTTTTTAAAAAATCCTCTAGATTCCTAAGGTATTTACTTTTTAGTATATTATTTTCCAACCCAGTGTTTCATCTCTTTCCCTGATCTTTAGCATTATATATTTTAAAATATCAACGTGTATGCCTTTTTCTGTTACTGTACTGGTCAGCTTGCTTGGACTAGCTACATATTTTATTCAGCACAGACTGCCTTCCTCAAGCAGCTTTTGTGGCGAATGTGTGTTATTTGGCTCTAAGTTTGAAAGAAATAGAATCAGGTTTTCTCAGGTGATAGGGTATTATTGTAAAGATGTACAGGAAAGCAAGAAAGCACAGGAAATTGGCTCAGTCAGTTGCAAAATCAAAATAGAGTAAAATCACTTTTTCTCAGGCTACAGTAAAAATCCTAAATATCCCAACAACAATTCTACTTGTCTGCTATTCTTTTGATTTGGCTTCTCTCTTTTCTCTGCTCCTCTGCTTATTTATTCTGTTGCTTCAAGACTTAGCCAGGGTTTCTGCGTGTTGCACTGTCTGTGACGGGTATCTTGGTTAATGCTCTTCCAAACTGGCTTTGCTGGTGTTTGTATGTCTCACATTGAAACTCCCCAAGTGTTAAAAATGGATTAGATAGTTTTGTTGCTTTAGAACATCTTTATTGATTCAAGGATTGGCACTCAACTATCTCATAAACCTCTACCCCAGCCAACAGCTTGGATGAGATCACTGTTTTTTCTCCATTGTGGGAAAAATTGTGATTAATTCAGCAAAACTATGATGATGTATGTACAAGAAGACTCATCCAGCAGGTTCATTTTTAAAGGGCAATTGTAGTTAACCACTCTGGGGTTGGTTTCCTGATATCTTATAATAGAGGGGATTTCTCTTAGATTTTTAAAAATGCTCCTCATTTTTATGGATGTTGTTGTGGTACAGTTAATCCAAAACACTATTGGTGAGATTCCAAATGCTGCTTCGGAGATGTTGACATACTCTGAAGTTTTATTAGTAATGACATTATTGATTCATATGTTATTTGAAATTCCCTGAATGATTACTTTGGGGATAATATAATGGGGCTAATTTTTGTAATGCCTCCAGTGAATGCATATCATTTAACTCTCAGATAAATGTTGACTAAAATCAAAGTAAATACCAATCTTTAAAATTTTTCCTTTTATATCTTCAAGATTCACAGAATATGTATACTTTTTAATTATAGAGTATAGGTCTAAAGCTCCATTTTGTTAATATAATCCTTTACTGTTTTATAAAATTTTATTGAATTTCTAAAGTGTCTCACATTTCGAGAGTCTCATAATTCTATTTGTTTTAAATATTTTAAAAGGAATCTATGTTGTATTAGCCAATTCCACAGAAAGATGAAGTGATAGAATTTTATTAAATCAAGCTAAGGTGATTTTTTTTAATGCAATGCAATGATGTACACCAAAATAATAAAAAATACAAAATATATTATTTAAAAGAATTCTTATTTTTTAAAGTCAAGACAAAGCCAATGTCAGAAATTTTATTTCAACCTGAACATTAATGCCATTATTTTTAAAAAATGTAATGCCATTATTTAAAAAAAATGCCTTTTAAACCATGAAATACAGAAAAAAAGTGCCAAATGAAATCTTTAAAAGTCAAACCTTACCAATAATGACTTGTAAATTTCCCCATATTGTGAAGCTGACTGGATGATTTCAACAACAACAACAACAAAAACTGTTTGAAGAAAGTATATTTCTTATTAAGAAGATTATAAGTACACACAATACAATGTGGTAAAACAATATAGATAGAAACTCAAGTATTCAATGTGGCTGTAGGTGAGTATCCTAACAGCACAGAAAACTGGATACATTTTGTAATATCTCTTTGATCAATGAAATCATTCTTAAAACCTCTTTGGGGTATCTTTGTACCTTTGTCTCATAGGAAATTATGATATTGGCAAACCTTGCTAACAGTTTTAAAATATTAAGTACAATTTAAGTTATGCAAACCATTTGAGAGAGAGTAAAATCATACATAATTATATTTTATATAAAATACCAAACAGAAATGTACACTTTTGATAAATAAATATAATATTTCATTTTAGGGATTTAAAGAAGAATATTCTCTTTCTACTTCACGTGCACTATTCTTAAGAGCCACAATAGATATTATATGTGCCTCACAGTGAACAATATGAATAAATGAAAAATAAGCTACTAATCTACAAAAGTAAACTAACCTTGACAAATATATTTTATTAATGTTCACATGCCACTTAAGATCATTAACTAAGTTCATGTTTCTATCTTTAGAAGGAAGCATAAATTTAGCAAATTGTAGACATATAATACATATTTAAAAGATGAAATAATAAGTAGGTGAAGTTGATCTCTATGCTGTTAATATTTTTTTTCTTTCAAATAAAATTAGCATTTGAAATAAAATGGGTTAGGGAAGAAAACTTATTCATATCAAGTGTTTATGAATTTATTTGCCATTGAACTAGCATTAGATTTTTAAAATAAATTAGATTTGCCATGGAATTAAGCAGGAAATGTTGGTTTTAATTTACTAAAAGGTTACCATCTTTCACATGGTAAATAAGAATAACTCTTTAAATTTAATTGCATATGGCTGCTCTTTTTTTATAAAATCAAAATGTTTCCTTTATAGTGATGGCATTATTTTTCTATGACAACATAGGTAGTAATCTGCCACATTCGCAGTGAACAGATGACGGCTAGGATGGCAAAAGTCCTTTACCCAAACCTTAGAAGACACAAGTGAGATTTTTCTCGCTACTGGATGACCAAAGAAAATTTGGGATTCCAAATGTGTTGTTTGGCTTGAGAAGTCAATGAATGCTATTAGTAGTCCGAATTCATCAACTAAAATAAAAATTAAAAACTATAAATTTCTCTAAAACTATTCCTTATTTTTTTTGCTCCATTCCAACCATTTGAGGACAATTTTTAAATGGAATTGGCTTTCGATAGCCTATTAAAAACCTAATAAAAATACATTCTCACAAAAGTGAAATAACTATTTTTATCTTTCTACTTTTTATTTCAAACAACTGAAATATGCATATTCATCACATTAATCTTTTGGCACATTTGCTCTCTTCCTTGATACTGACACACATGCATATACAAACACATACACATCTTATGTCATTATTATTATTCACTCAACATATTGAAAATAAACCCCATATATCATAATGCTGTACCTCTACAATATTGACACAATAATATAATTTAATATACAATCCATATATAGTATTACCAATTGTTATAATAATGCATTTTTTATTAACAGATTTTTTTATCTTTCCTAACAAAGTGCGCAATCATTTATTTTTATTTAATTAAAATAAAAGAGTCTAAATTCTTTGGTTTCTAAATTTTGTAATATAGTTATATGTACATCCTATTTAGTGATGTTCTGCATTCCACTAAACCGTGTGCAGTCAGGTCTCACTGTGCTTAAGCATGCAAATTTCTTATCTTCTGTTCTTATATCCTGGTAGTACTGGATTAACTGAAAACTAAAAGTCAGATAACTACATCTAATGTGGATTGAGACTTTGTTTATCTTCTTTGGAAATTTTTTCCCCTAGAGAAGAACAAGATGGCTTATTTCAGTGCCCACATGTACTATAACTAAGCTGGTATCATTAAATTACGCAAAACCCATTTTGAGGTTTGTGTAATTTCCATATTCATTAGTAATTGAAAATAAAAGCAGTTTGTATCATTTTCACATTTATTAGTAATTGAAGATAAGAATAATATAGCATACTACAGACACTGCCTAAGGTACATCTTCGTAGGAGAGAAAAATGGAGGCACTGTGCAGCTCTTTTAAAATCTCAAAAATCAAAATCATTTCAGAAACATTCAGCTATATATTTATGTTTTTTTGTGGTATTTTCATTCTTCATTTTTCTTCTTCCATTTTGACTTTTCTATCTTCAGCTTTTCTGATAATCAGCATAAAGTTTAAATTGGCTTATACTAACATAACTACTCTTATGTACAGTAAGCACATAGGCTTGAAATTATTTATGGTGGAATAACTCCTGTATATTGTATGTGATCACTATGCATGAAATCTAATTCACAGTATGTCTTAATAATTGATAGTATTAGACAAAATTTCTTTATTTGGAGTATATTTTATTGAAAATGTGGCATATGAGTAGAAAATCATATTTAAATAAAATTGAATGTATATTCATATTATTTCATTGTATTTACCTTTATAAACCTGAAAGGAAAAATAGTACTGTTTCATTATTCAAGCATAAGACAAAAAAAAAAGTTTTCTCCTCTAATCCTACAAAACACAGATAGAAAAACAGAAATGATATTTTAGCAGATGCCAGCTACATCTAATATGATTTTCTGTCAACACGGAAACTAAGAGTTGTAGTTTTAAAGATTGCACTCAAATTGTTTTGTTCAGTAAATAGAGGCTGGATTCCTTTGTGTCAAAATGATGCTTTCTAAAAAACAATGAAATTTTGCATCAAAAACAGTATAAAATTGCCAGCCATTAGACACATACAGCTTAGTTCACATTCTAATAAACAAGATTGAAATGCAGGGTCTGAGCCCAAGCACTGTAAATATGGAAATGTTATATGGCTATTTTAGGAGTAGAGGCTGGAATTACCTGAAGGGCAGTCACAGTTATCCTACATCATTATGGGCAGTATAATCAAAATATAAAAAATAATAAAACATGTAAAATAGTATTTTAGTAATGTATATAAAGCTCAGGATCACAGACATCCTGAATAATCACATAATATTTGATAATGATAATTACAATAAGATTCAAATTGTGCACATTGATTTGAATGATGGAAGAATCATAGAAGACCTAGCAACCTCTTTCAAATTTCAACAACTATTTTCTTAGACAAAATAAACACAGAAAATGTTTTTTATACATATTCCCAGTAAGGTCAATATGATTTGAACATATTTTGACAGTATATCTTTAACCTTCTTAAACACATTTTGTTTACTATGCATGCCCTTTAAAGATCTGTGTAAATGAATGAAATCATACATTCTTCTGAGTAATACTATTGATTTTTCCAAAAACAAAACAAAAAACACAAACAAAAAAGAATTAAACACTCACTATCAATTAAATTTAGAATATGTGGTTTTTATGTGTCTATATCCCTTCTGAATAAAAATCCACCTAAAGAAATTCTGGAATTGTCCTCAAGTATAGTTTTCTTAGAGTGGATAACAAAATCTAATTACATACCTGTTTAGAATGCTTCAGTATTGCACATTACATTTAGCTTAGATTTTCAAGTTGCTTTCCCAGCTAAACGATATCACTTACTTCCAGTTACTCTTTAAACATTTATAGAAATGAGACTATTATGAAAGCTGTGAAATACTGAATACAAAACAAGATATATGTATTGGCATTTTTAACAAAATAATACAAATGTGGATATGTGGGTTTATATGAACTTCATAGGGATGTCTGTTGTTTCTCTTGGACTTTAACTTGATTTATTTGAATGTATTTTTGTCTTCAGGTGATAATTCTCCTCAATATCCCTATCAATACCAACCCTATCTACTTTCTGATAATCCCTAGCTTTTAGATACTCAATGTAATGACCACATGTTTGTTCAAGATTTCTTTTTTGAGCACCTATTTTATGATGGATAAGCGGACAAAAGAGGTGAAGTAAATGTTTTAAAGTCTCACAGCTATGTAGCGGTAGAGCTAGGACTGAGATACCTGTTTTTGGGTTTGAGCCTGTGTGTCCTATAATCCTTGGGGAAGAAACTTTGGCTGTATTTGACAGCTATCTCCCCACACACACACTTCAGTAGTTACTATATTTTCCATTTTACTTATTTTTTTTATTTTTCAAAATGAGTCTTTTAATTGCCTTTGACTAGCCTGGCATTTAATTTTCCATTATAGATATATTTTTAGTCATAAGATTTTATTTTTTATGCCATTAATTTTACTTGCTTAAAGGTAAGCTTTTAGAGAAGCCTATGGTTAAAATTTAGTGTACTGGTACAGTTGAAAGAATTGAAGTCACTTTGCTAATTTTCAAAATTATCACTCTATTGTGCATTTGGGAGAGGTATCTAGTTTATTATCCTGGAAATAAAATATTGCTTTACCAAAGGGTATTTAAATATTCACGTTTTTATGTAACAATTCTGGACACTGAATTTGATATTGTTTACCTTAGGTTTGACCTCACCCTTTTTATGGGGAATAAAACATTTTAATATAGAAAATAAAATATTTGAGTACTTAGATATTCAAAGTAATACAATATTTGATAGTATATTATAATGGGATAAATTATCTCTTTCCTAAACTCCCAAAATATTCTGGGTCACTTTTAATATTCATCCCAGTTTATCTGGTCTTGGAGTATATGCCTCCTAAGCTACATAATGAATATATAAATTATTTCTTATTCTTCTTTTTATCAGATACAGTACTGGCCACAATGCTAGGTATATTGTTGATTCTCAATTAACATTTATTTAGTTGCACTCAATTGATTAGAAGACATAGTCTTTAAAAAATTCTTCTAAAAATTCTTATACTTCGGGCAGAAACAATAACATTGCTTGGGTTCCTTTTAGCTCAGGGATGAATCTATGTGTCAGACCTGGTAAGTCAAAGTATTTTATTCCCCTGGCCACAATGATATGTTGAGGAAGGATGAAGAGACCCAGTTAGATCTAGGAAGACACAATGAGATCTTTGCTGGGGCTGCTTGGAAAATGATTCTGGTTGTTTATTCTGCCTGTGAAGGCTGAGTAGTTTAAGAGCCTGGAGATAATGCTACTTCAGGTTACCATGAGAAGCCTAAGGCTGAGGCCAGCACAAGGGAGAGAAAAACTGAGAAATAAACATAAGTTAAAGTCTATTGATATCATTGAGCTCTGAAATCAAATTATGCTTAAAGAAATTCCAACACAGGGGCTTTTTATTCACATAATCTAATGCATTGTGGAGTTTATTTTGTTTTGTTTTTATGTCTAAGCTTTGTTTTGTGTCATTTGTAACTGAACATAGTCTAATGCTTATAGTATTTAACTTGTACACTTACTCCAATTCACTTCTGTTTGAGTTTCTGGTTTCCAAACTAAACGAGAATTTCAGGGAACAAGGTTTCTATAGATGCAGTGCAACACCTGGAAAAATGTTTTGTGTACTATAGCTTCTCCGTTTAATTGAATTAAATTAGATAGATTTCAGACTCAACGTTTGCTCTTAAAGAATTTGGAAATGTAGAAACAAGATCAGTTCACATAAACACACAACAATGCATACACACGTTCTTTCTCTTTCTCACTCTGTCTCTCTCTCTCTTTCTCTCTCTCTCTCACACACACACACCAAACAAGATATGAGAAGAGTTTCAGCTGAATCTTTGTCTCTCCATCTGGCATATGTCATAACCAATACGATATTGCTTAACCCAAATACAACCAGTATAAGAGGCCTAAGGAGATTTTACGGTAAGAAAATTTGAAAAAATAATGATCCGTTAATCTAACAAATGCTTATTAAAATACTACTTTGTAATATGTAAAAATAACATAACATCTTCTCATCTAACAGGTGTTAACAAAAGACCATGAGATCTATGGAGGAAGGAAAATGAGAAAACTTTATTTTCTGAGGGAGAAACAATCTGCAGATTGGAGAGCACAACCTCGAAGGAAAACTAAAGGAACAAGCTCCGCAGCAGGAAGGATCTGCCTTACATATATATTTAGCAGAATTGGGGAAAATATATGTATATTTATGAGGGAAGTCAGATGCATGCACAGTGGTAAATATATATGTTATATGCATTCCATATGTACTTCGAGGTGGGGTTTAGCATTAAAATGAGGTAAAATTTGGCTTTTGACATCAAAAGGTGCACGAGATGGCACAAGGATGGTTTGTGCACAGTTTCTGTGAGCTGGCAGGAATTGGCTTGAGGTCTGCAGCTCTTTATCAGGAAGGAATGTTTGTAAAGCCTGTGCTCCGTCCAGCCTTGGCAAGACTGCAAGGCTGATGAGGGGGTTTTGGTCAGCTAGCATCCTACTGGATTGGGATCAGTTGGGTAATTTCTAGCTGTAGTTGTTTCAACAATGTTTTTCAGGATCTGGTTTGTGCTCAATTACAGGAAAGAAAACCTGTGGCAGTTAGTAACACAGGGATACATGAACAACCCTCACCTTGCTATGACCATTTGGTTTTGTTTCTAATGTGTCTCATTTTAGACACAGGGAGTCCATTTCGTCTGTCCGTTGGGGTATATTTTAACACAGGAAAATATCAAACAAACAAATAAAACAGACTTTAACCAATAGAAAAGGACAAAAACATGCAAGACATATTGGACGTTGTTCATTTATAGAATCATTATTTGTAGGAAAGCATTAAGGAGACAAAGAGGTTACATTCTAACCAGTCAGGGATACTGTCTCTTTGAGTAATAGCTACATTTAAAATGCTATGTATAATTAGTTGAAATAAAATATTAAGAAGACACAAATAAATGTTTTATGTAGTACAAACTCCTGAATTAAAAGGTTGAATTCAAGCCACTTATTAGCAAGGGGCAACGAGTCAGTTGTTTTCGATATAACACTTTACTGACTTCAAATCCTGTTATTTAATCAGTAATTACGGTTGAGTGTTACACATTGCAGTGCACTGGAAAAGGGTTCAGTTCAGCAGCACAACATTGATTAAACGAGGTTACTTTAGAAATTAATAATCACAGCTTTGTAAGTATAGATAATTTTTGGATCTGATTTCCAAGTTTCCACATAAGAAATATAAATATTCATATGACAAGTCATGAGTCAAATGATCTATTACTCAAATTATCCTCTACCTCCCTAGAGTGTAAAATAATTTTATTTTTATTTAATAACTATACATAACTTAATTAGTGACCCCAGAAAACAAGTCAAGTTAAATACAACAAACCAAAATCAGAAGCAAAATAACAGCTTGTCTATTGCGTTAGACAGTTGATGACTGATAGATGATATGATGTCTAATGACACATTTTCTGATCCCTTCTCCTCTTTAAGTTTTCATGTTAAAAAAATGTGAAATATCATAAATGGTTTTGTCCAATGTAAAAAAATTCAAAGAGCTTTGAATAAAAAGTAGATTTTTAATTAGGGATGATCCTTAACAGAAAGCACAGGACCTGAAACAATTGCTACTTTATGTTCCAAGTGCTGTTATTGCCAGAGATCTTCTCCAGAGAAAGCTCCATATTTTAGTGAGAAACTTTCAATTGTAAAATTGATCTTCCACAATTTTTGATATTTCTGGACTTGAGGGTAGAGTGTAAGATCCATCCATTTAATTGTGCTCTGTCTGATAATATGAACGTCAGTGAGAGTATATATGATATTTAATGTCCTCTTTCTTGCATCTGGAGGCTTAAATCCACCTCGGTCACTACCATGCATTGGAGAGTTGTGATTAAGAGCACGGGGTCACAGTGCTTCTCCAGTGTGATCTTGATCCAGTTACTTAACATCTCTCTACTGCAGCTCACTTAGCTATAAACATGACATATGAAGTAGTGATTATGTACACAAGCACTGGAATTAAAGTTTTGATTTTACATCTTCCACTATGCCACTTATAAATTATATAATCTTATATAATTTGTCTTTTCAATGCCTGATTTTCTTGATGGATTAATTATGAAGAATAAAGGAGTTGATGCTTGCAAAACACTTAAGATACTTCCTGGCTCATAATATTACAGTAATCACTCAATAAATGTAGAGGATCAATGTCATCATTAGAAACAACCAAAGCTTCTGGTGTAATCTGAACTGCAATTAAATTGTAATTTTGCCAATCCCTTTCTTATCTCATAGTTTTACTGTATTTAACAACACTATTAATTTTTCTCTTCTTTATTTTGTCCAATAATGAAAGCTAGAAACAAAATTATTAAATAAAATTTGGTCTCTGCCCTTTTTCATATCACTTTCCTCAGCTAATAAGTAGGAAAAATACCCATAACTACATTTTAATGAGAATTAAATGTTTTTAGTTATTTACAGCTTTTAGCCAAGGACTTGATATCATTCAGGACTCAATACATGTTAGCTTTTGTTATTATTATTGTTACTATTATTACTCATATTATGTCCTGAATTTTCTGAAAGTGCATGTTAGCTTTTTTATTTTTCTTACTATAATAATTATAGTATTACTATTATTATTACAAATATTATGTCCTGTTTATTTACCCCTGACACAGCCTGATACAGACTCTGCAAATTCCCATTCTTTTCCTCATCCGTGATTAACTGAACCATTTCTCCTCGCTGATCAATTACAATACAATGCCCATTAAACTGACTTGATCAAACTTTAGTGAAGCTTCTTTCTTTTCCCGGACTCCTAAATGTTGATGCATCCGCAGCCTAAGCTGTGCAACCTGTCCTTACAACCTCTCAGCAAACAGCTCCTTCTCATGGGCCCCTCTAGAGAACAGACTGACATGAAGGCAAAACATTCTGTGATCCGATCATACCACCTCCACCTTTTCATTCCACTCCCACCCCTCATTCCACTTCCCAACACCTGGTTCTTTTCACTTATGTTTACTCCTCTCTAGAAAAGAAAATCCCTTTCCTGCCTGATTTGAGACATTTGCAGATAATAATCAGAACACTTTTCCTATTGCTATAGTCCTATTCCTCTCTCTTACTGTAATCCTTTTGAATAAAGCCTCTCTTTAGATAAATCTGGATTTTTTTAAATTTTATGTATTATGACATGGCTGGCCATTATGCTCTTATCTCTCTAAATTCATTGTCCAAACAGCAAGTGGAGTGATTCCCTAAAGGGATATAAGTTAAATCGTAAGTTTCCCCTGCTTAAAACTTTTCAGTGGCTTCTATTGAATCCAAAATCTTTAGGATGCTTTACAGTTCCAATTCACCTACTTCCCTCCTTACTTCTGATCACTCTCTCTTTGTTTCCTATGCTCCTGCCATGTTGGTTTCTTAAACTTTGTGGAACTTTTTGAGTATGTAATCACATTAATATTTTTTGAAAATTGCTTTTCTATTTCAATGGATATTGGGACTGGGAAGTGATTTAATCATGAATTCTCATTTTATTGTTACATTCAGATGTTGATGCAATGATACAACCTAGGAAAACTGCTTTTAAAAACTCTTTTGCAAGCAAGCATTTATAAAATGTGAATAGATATGTGCAACAGAAATTGCACCTGTGCACTTATTTACTCTCACACATTGTGCTTATTATTTTTCACGTTATTTCATTTCATTATCACAACAACCTATGAGTTAGGTACTATAGGTTGTTTACACTTTTTTATACATGATAAAACCAAGGAAATTAAATAGCCTAACCATAGACATACAGCAAATGAAAGGGAATTTAATATATCAGTGGATGTTCTTCAGACTTCAAAATATTTTGTATTCTATATTATGCTGTAAAATCTAGCAAACAAGAAAATTAAGACCAACATAATAATTGTTATAAATTGAATTATAATTACATAATAATTAGCTAATATTTATTAAAGACGTCACATTGGCCTGGGCATGTGAACAGATGGTATTGCTTTCATGGCTGTTATTTCTTTAAATTCTAAAAAATTTGTTTTGAGATGAAAAGTAAAATGATGTGTGTTGTTTTTGGGGTCATTCATTTCACATTGTTTTGAGTTTTTTATCTGTAAAATATAATTACTTTTCACAGGCTGACTCATGAACCTTCAAGCGATATTTATATTTCTAATAGCTCTTTGAAGTCAGGTAAATACACATAAAACATTATTTTACAAAGCTATAGTTATAAAAAGGTAATTTTCAAGAGAAGTATATTTTATCATAGTTACGTGAATGTTATTAAAATAAAATATAATGATTCATAATACTCCTATAGATTACACAACAAATGTAATGAAACATTTTAAATGCAAACTACTATTCAAAAGTGACCATTATTTCAGAGCTTATAATGTGATTAGAATTTGAAAAATTTTTGACATAATTTCTGTCTATATATTCTGTAAAATTATAATTAGGTGCAAGTTTTGTCTATTAAAATAAAATATACAGAGGAAATTTTAACACACCTTTAAATTGATTATATAGATTATGTGCATTAAAAAGTAAGTCTACAAAGTTTTATTAGAAAATTTAATATGATATTGAAAATCAGCATCAAGATATTTAAATATGAAATATCAAATAAGTTATAAATATTTTATGGCTATTGAAGAGGATAGTTGGAGAGGATAGAGGGCATACTTATTGATACTGGATATATGTTTGCTAAATATTCTCAAGGATAAAAAGCAATTGATGCACGATGGCCATATTTATGTTAATCATACCATATATGTGATATCTGTAAATATTTTATATATGAAAAGTTAATTTATAATTATGATTATATTCATACTATAGTAAATAGCAATTCATCTGTTAAGAATATGGTCTCTTTTAATTTCTGTCATTGACTTCTCCACATTTATAAAATTTCTACAATGATAATAAATTATATGTATCATACATATGATGGAGTTAAGAAAAATACTTAAATGAATTCTATTAGACAACAAATTTTATCACTAAAGGGGAAATAGTTGTGGTGTATTAACAATGGGACATAATTGATTCCCTCTAATATGTAATGCAACTTTTGATAATAATAAGTAATATGTAATGCCATGTATGTTACTATTAGTAATATATATTGAATCAGGGTTATCTTTGTTTAGAAAGGTAGGTTTTCTAAGAAAAGGGCACTTGGTCAAAAAAATTCAGACCTCATGTTTAATTTATTTTATTTTTTTAAATAAACGCCAGAAATGAAGCTTATAGATCAGTGTCCTAAAAAAGGGCCCAGTAGTTAGGTGTACTCCCATTGTTCCCATATTTACACAATTTTGTTTCTTGCTTTTTCCACTTTACATACAGCGGTTTTCTTCTCTTTTTTTTTAAGAGCTGCATAAAATTCTATTGTTTAGATATCCATGCTTACTGGATAGTAAAATAAATTTTTTTCATCTTTTACTATAAGAAAAATCTGGAAATTATTGGCTTTTTAAAATAACATTTTAATCATGAGTAAAGAATAATGTAGGATTTATCTCATGAACAAGATTGCTGGGTAACAGGGTAAAGGTCTCTGTAATACAGGTAAATATGACGTATCAGCAGATCACTCTCCCTTTTATCGCTTTGTATTCCCCTACAATTGAGGAAAAATCCCCTGTGTCTTTACTACCAGTGTTTAGACAATGGTTTAGCATTTTTGCTACTCTGATGAAGGGGGGAGTTACACTTCATCATAAACCCAGATGAAGCTGAGCATCTTTCATCAAAGGGTCACGTTTTTTTCCATTGTCCTGTGAACCTTGTTTCATTGAATTTTGCCTTTAAAAAAATGTTTTCTGCTTTATTTTTGGTTTAGGGATCTCCTTATTTTTAAAAGAAAATACCCATATGTTTGTGATATATGTTGCAAATATTTTTGTTAGTTTTTTAAAAATTTTGCCTATGGTATATTTTGTAGGCAGAACTATTTTCTCATTCTATTATTTTTACACAAATTTTTCATACTTTCCTTTGATTGCTTCTTAGTTTTTTGTTCATAATTAGCATGCTTTTCTCCACTCTCATCTTTAAGGGAATTCACCCATGGCTTCTTTTAGTACTTTTATTATTTCATTTTGTACATTTAGTTTGATAATGTTATGCAGTTTATCTTGGCGGATGATATGAGAAATTATCTAAATTTGTCTTTTAAAAAAATATGAACTACATAGTCTTTTTTATATACTAAATATTCTATAATTATCCTCCACTGTTTTCAGAAGTCAATATTTATAAAAATTCTTATAGTTATTTCAGTTGATTTCTATCCTTTATGTTCTATGTCATTGATCCATCTATATACTGCACTCTTTTAATGCCTAATTTTTAAATGTACTTTTTACAATTACAAAGTATCTCCTTATTTTTTCCTTCAACACTTTCCTTTGCTAATATTACTTGTTTTTGTGCATGTTAGTGTGTACGTGTGTGTGTGTGCGTGTTTGTGTGTGTGTGTGTCTGTTTGGTTGGTTGTTTTCATGTAAAAAGGATCAGAATGATTGAAAACACTGATCTTTACAGGGAATCATAACTGTGACCACCTTCAAGAAATCAGGAAAGCACATTCCTAGGTGTTGGTAGTAGAAGTACGTCTGTTTAGCCATGACACAGCATCAAAAAATTGCCACGAACTTTGGCTCCAGGAATAAACACCTTATTTCTCATCAAAGGCTCAGCTAGCCACCCCCTAAACTGAGGGTTCGGAGATACATTGCACCTGCCTCCACCCATACTATCAAAACAAATATTTCCAGTGCTGCCTCTCCAACTTAACTCAGTCATTGGCTCAAGCCTGTGTGAAGACACTTGATCGTCAAAACCTACACACTATGTGGACCTCTAGCCACAAGCCAATCTGGGTACTATTTTAGATTTATCTTATCTCTGAAGCATAGGAAGGCACACTAGCAAGAAGCCAGGATTGCCCAAATATTAAATCAACTCTATCTCACAGCCTTATCTGTACATTCGTCTCTTTTAGCATCCTAACCATGCTTATGTTAAAGCCATTGTTAGATAGTTTCATAAAGATAACTTCATTCGAAAGGATACCTGCTCTTATTATTCATTTATTGGTTACCTTTCTTGAAATTAGCTGTGTTTTTTTCCCATGTATTCTCTAGTTTTTGTAAGCAGGACAATTTTGAGTGGGTAATTTTCGTTTTGCATTCATTTTCCTTTCTTTCTCTCTCAGAGCAGCAGTTTCCTTACATCGTTTTGCTTCTACTGTAAGTTTCTAAAAATCTTGCACAATGATTCCAGATACTGTGTGTTTTAATTGAGCCCTACCTAAAGATGATACTGAGAATATCAATAACAGATTTAGTTACTAATGGAAAGGACACTTTGCCTCTCCGTTTCCTTCTATCCCCTTCCATCCAGCTTCCCAAGAAGCAAAGCCTTCAGCAACAAGTTGATAATGATGTATTTTAGCTTTTTTTCATGTTTCATAATCATTGGCTTCAAGGGGTGAGTTTTGGAGCTCTATACAAGTTAGAAAAAAATCTCTATCAATATGTTCCATTTGAACTGTTCACCATTATCACTCCGGACTGAGACCCCGCAAACCCACAGAGAGCAATGCTCATTGCTTTGTGTTTCTACAAGCTTTCTAGTACTCAGAGATGGTCCTTTTTTAGGACATTTATGTATTTTTTATTATCACTATCTATATGTTATCTATTTTGCTGTTTGTTTGGAGCAGAGAGTCTGTGTATGTGTAGCTGTGAACTGGGTATGTACCATTGTAAGTCCAAAGAGCTAGATTTGAGATAAAAATATTTCAATGGAAAGCAATCCTTTAATACTAACTTTTTTTCTGTACCACCCATCCAACGCTCTCAGTTTTGAAACTCTTTGAAATATTCTTTGGTGCCCTTCTGATTTTATGAAGGAAATATGTTTTTGTCTGGAAAGGTTACTCTACAATAACTTTTCAAACTGATATCCAGCCCTGTGAGTAATTTGAACAAGAACTAAAGTTGATTCCATCTATTCTTTTCTAAAACATTTTATAGATCTGGTGATGTTGGTGGATATTGCTGTTTAGAATAGTTATTTGTCTTTTTTATATAGCCATCGCATTACAAGCTGGGATGTTGATCTGATAAGGACAGAGAAAGGCTGCAGAGATTGAAGGACATGTTTGAAATGAATGAAACATTCCAAAAGCAAAAAATCATGACTATATCTCCTGAGGAAAAATCAGGCCAGTTAATTTCTGAACAATTTCCAATATCAATTTCACATTAAACATGATATTCTCTCCTTCCTAGCCAAATTGAACTTAAAACTTTTTTTTTTCATTTGTAGGGCATGCCTTGAGAATTCTATTAAACAGGGAATGAGAAACTGCTAAACAAATAAAGCAGCTTTCCTCACTATAGAAATAATCATGGATTTGACTTGTTTAAGCTTAAATCATAAAAACAAATAGTATAGTCACCAAATCAAACAATAACCCTGCACTGGAATAGACTTTCCCCTAAGGTATTTCACACTGCAAATCTAAATAGCTAATTTTTCATGCAACTTTTTATATTAATTTTTTCCCCTGGACAATTTGACACAGAAATGCAAATACCTGAATTATTATGATACTTACATATATATTTATTTTATTTTGTTATATTGCTTTTGAGGAAAAAATGTGACATTTCCTTACACACAATTTCGTCTATGGCTTTGACAGAAATTTAAACTAAACACAAAAAAGATTGTATCTGATCATTGACATTTTAAAAAAATCTATCATCTTGAGTGAAGTGTTGATCTACATAAGACTATTTTGAAAAGCACAAATCCTAGGATCAGTTAGTATTGGATTGGAATTCTGTCTCCACCACTGGCTTAGGCATTGCCAGAATCATTCATCTATAGAGCCCAGTATTCTCAGTTATCTAGTGGGAATAATAACTTTCCTAAGGTGGTTGTGAACATGAATGCCAAATATCTAACATGGTTTATAGCTAGGCTGACCATATATCATAGCATTCCCTTGAAAATCTGGGTTAATACATGAATGTTAACTCACTTTCAGAATGTCATTTGGAAAATAAATTAGAATACCAATATGTTTTAATTTATTGTATCTTAATCATATTTTTGAAATAACTGGTGCATATTTGTAAGCAATCATCTGTTGAATTTACTTGGCTATAAAATACAGATAACCTCTATCTTCTCATAGATCTATTAGTTCTTCAACTTTATGATGGTACAAAAGCAATGTGCATTTAGTAGAACATCAGTAAATTATTAAATACATCAGATAGTCAACACTTTATTATAAAACAGGCTTTGTGTTAGATGATTTTGTCCAACTGCGGGCTAATGTAAGCGTTCCGAACATGTTTAAGGTAAGTTGGGGCTAAACTATCATGTTCAGTTGGTTAGGTGTATTAAATTCATTTCCAACTTAGGATGGGGTTATCAGGATGTAACCCCATCATAAGTTGAGGATCTATAATTCGTTTTCATCTCTGAGAGTTTCTGTGAGTGCTAGTCACATCTGTGAAAACAGAAAAGATATTGATCATAACACAAAAAGTAGTCAATTTAAATCAGACCAAAATAATTTTTGTTTTATTATTTCATACACACACATAAATTTGGAGAAAAAAAACATAGGAAACTAATTTAAGTCTATAATAACACAAACTGTGAAACCAAAACATTTCATTATAAAATGAAAGTTTCAAGATGGATAGTGTCTTAATGAAAACCATAATTATATTATCCTCATTACTGTGATAGCTTAGATTCAAATTTGATTAATAAACAAAGGTCATGAACTCAAAGGTCGATTAGTTTTTTGAGTTAGTTAAGAAAAGACTGTTGTGGCATATTGCAACACTACCACATTATTTTTGTAATTCTGTATTATTTCTGTAATTCTCAAGGTAGGTGTCTTTAAATTTTTGTCCCTGAAAATGGAGTTTCCACCACTACTCTTATGCCATGTTATTACAAATATCAGGAAGGCTTTGCATTTGTGAAATCTTGCCTGATTACTATCAGGTGATGATGTTTTCTAGAGACATCATTTATTTCTTGTAAAAATGTATGAGTTTGAAGTCAGATGTTCTTTGACAATATCTATCCATTGCCCTTATACTGAAATGGGAATTTAACTACATTTTAGATTTTTGGTCACATTTTGTTTCCTGAATACTTTCTTGATATTTCCTGCAGTCGTCCTCTTGTGGAGAATGTTACTATGGAGAAGTCAGAATTAAGCCTTGTTTATCCTTCTTGTAGTTGACTTGAAGATTTGCCAGCCTGCCTTTGGGATCCTTCGTCTTTCAAGTCAATTAACTGCACCGGGCAGTATAGTAGTATTGATTGAACTGTACCGTTTTTTTTTTCTTGAACTTTTAACCCAAAGATTTGTTTTTCCCCATTAAAACAAATTAAATTAAATTATATATTTAACTGTTTTGTTTCACTTGTTCTCTTTCTCAGGGAGATGTTAAATATTCATATTTTGGGTCATTTTTGCTCTTTATTATCTGTCAATTTCTTTACAATTTTTTTCATAAACCATCTGTTCTTTTTATTTTTTAGTATGTTCAGTTTTCTCATAATTGTCATATATAGAACAATTGTCATATGTAGAACAATTTTTTTGTTAAATCTGTGTCTATTTTCCTTTCAAATTCATCCAATGTAAGCTTAATTTCTCTGACCTTTAGTTTTCTTCCTTATTTTAGCTCTGTCTGCTCCATGATTATCTCCATTTCTTGACTTGCCATTTCATTCTAAGTTTTTTTCCTCTAAAACTTTGTAACATAGAGGACATTTTTGTTTTAATGTACTTAATTTTCTATAATAAAGCTAGTTTAAAATTTTCTTTACTGCCATATTCTTTCTGATGTGTGTATGTGTAGACGTGTGTGCATGTGTGTGTGTGTACACGTGCATGTTTATGTATTTTGCCATTTTGTCATTTTGTCATACATATGTATTTTGTCATTTTATGGATATTTAGGGCTTTTATGTTTTCCCTTATACTCTTTCAGTATTGTTGTGTAGTTATATTGCTTTTTATTTGTTTGTTTGTTTCGAATGAAGGTAAATCTTGAATTGTTTATGTTTAGAGAAAACAGGAGGAAGGACCAGGGTAAGTGAAAGTAACAGGAATCTTAAGTAGTTGATAGACTGAGTTTTACACTATTTTCTATAAAAAATTACTTATCAGCAATTTATCCTAGAAGTGTAACTTTGCTCTAGGTGTGTATGACTTTCCTATGACACACAGAGAAATCTTCTATCGGACAGGTTTGTTTCATGTGTGTGTTCATGTGTGTGTAGATCACCTCACACACATTTCTCTCCAAGGGCTGGAAGATATTCGATTACTTTCCACCCACAGACTTTCCTTTAATTCAATACATAGACATTTTTAAAGTTATATCTTCTTGATATGTCTTAATTTAATCACATTTCCTCTGCCCTTTATTATGTCAAAAATAGGTATCAAGGTGCCTCCTGTAACATGCAAATAGTTATTAATTTATTCAAAAATAGGGATTATTGGTTTTACCTGCTATTCAGTAAAGTACTAACTCAGCAGATTTAGGAAGCTCAAACCCTGCACATTCCAAAGAAAGAAGTGGCCTTTGACACACTCCTGGGAGATAATTTCTAAAGCCTTAAATTATCCTGCCTGATGAGTGCGTTTGCACACCTGTGGCCTTGGAACATGGCAGGTAGTTTGTGATAGCAATGTGATTTATGATGGAGTCCTTGGACCATGCTGTATCAGTATGGCCTCTGGAGGGGCTGGCGGGTGAAGAGTCAGTAACTAGGGTCAGTAATGCAGTTGCTACATGCTTATATAGCCAAAACTTAATAAAAAACCTGGGCATCAAGGTTCAAGTTAGCTTCCCTGGTTGGCAACACCATGTGTCGTTATACATCACTGCTGGTAGGATTAAGCACTGTCCAAATGACTCCAAAGAAAGAGGATGACTGGACTCTTGTGCCTGTTCTCTCCTTGATCCTGTCCTATGTGTCTTGACCCTTTGTTGATTTTAATCAGTATTCTTTTTCTGTAATAAACCACAACTGTGAGTATAAATAGCTTTTCTGAGCTATAAGAGTACCTCTAGTGACTCACTGAACCTGAGGATAGTCTTGGGATCTACGGCACACCCACTATGCATGCCCACCACTCTGACACATCCTCTTCCTGCCAAGTCACCCTGAGACTTCAGAGCACTCTTTCCTACCCACATGATTTGGCTGTACTTGGCAGCCTTTCTTCAGATATTGTTGTCAGAATGTTTTCTGTTTGTTTTTTTTTATTTCAGCATAATATGGGGGTACAGATGTTTAGGTTACGTGTGTTTCCCTTGCCCCCTCTCCCCCCCTCAGTACAAGTTTCAAATATGTCCATCCTATTGCGTGGTGTGCATTGCGCTTTTTGTGTATGCATATACTCGTCCCCTCCTCCCTCCTCCCCCCTCCCCCCTGCCCAACATCCAATAGATGTCATTCTTATATATGCACTTATGTGTTGATCCGTTAATACCAATTTGATGGTGAGTACACGTGGTGCTTGTTTTTCCATTCTTGGGATACCTCGCTTAGTAGAATGTGTTCTAGCCCTTTCCAGGAGTATATAAGAGGTGCTATATCACCATTGTTTCTTAAAGCTGAATAGTACTCCATGGTATACATATACCACAGTT
>CAUYSK010070813.1:0-42106 GCA_963575035.1 Avahi laniger
CACCTCATGTCTAATCTCTTCTACTTGTGGTCTCACATTCAATGTCACTACAGACTTTCCTTTCCCTGGAAGGTCAGTCTCACTGTCACGTAGTCCCATAACGCCTGGTACTTTTTTGCATTGATTTTTACACTTAAATTATCTTTCCCGTCGCTCTTTTCCTTCAAGACTGGGAGTTCAAGGATCCTGGGATCATGTCCCTTGTTCGTCACTGATTTTCACAGATTCCATTATGGTTCCTGGAATATAATTTTAAAATAAGCATTTGCTGAATGAGTCAATGATTGAGGGAGGAAAAATGTATGTGAAAGTGGGCAATAAAAGATTGATTTAACCTCCTTCAACATTGAGACTGGATCAAGGCTCCGATTTGTGATTTTCACAAGATTAATAGATTATCTTCTCTGTGTGTTAATGAGACCTTAAATATTTGGAAAGAATAGACCATCTTCAGATTTCCTCACAGGACAGCAGATTTCCTGGCAAGATAAACATGTAAAAAATGTTTAGACATCACAAAAAAAGCCAATCACTTTTCATTAGTATTCGGCATACCATAACAGCTCTAAAAATCTTTAACATGATGGAGCCCAAGAAGCATGTGACTGCTCTTCTCCATCTCTGTTTTATTTATTTTGCCTCCCTTACCCCCTATTCTGATTTATTAGCATTCTCTTTTCACAAACACACACACACACACACACACAACCCACACACTCTTTTTTAATTATTTTTTTATTTCAGCATATTACGGGGGTACAAATATTTAGGTTACATATATTGCCTTTGCCCCCCTCTGAGTCAGAGCTTCAGCTGTGTCCATTCCCCAGACAGTGAACGCCACACCCATTAGGTATGTATATTCCCATTCCCTCCTCCGCCTCCCATCTGCCCAACACAGATGAATGTTATTGCTATATGTGCACTGAAGTGTTGATGAGTTAAAACCAATTTGATGGTGAGTACATGTGGCTCTTGTTTTTCCATTCTTGTGATACTTAGTAGAATGGGCTCCAGCTCTATCCAGGATAATATGTGTATGAGTCAGTCCATTATAATAAAATTTCAGACACTCTATAATCAAATTTCAGACATTCTATTTAAGCAGATTTTCATACTGGGATACCTCATATACTTCAGGCCATCTCAGAGAAAGTTTTGCTTAAGTATGCATCTCTTGACCAGTCAGTCCTGGCCAAAATATCAATTATGTAAGATATTATTCATTTTCATCTCTTTTTCTCTTCTAATGGCATTGCTGTTACAATTATAAGCTTTTTCTTTTTTTTAGACAGGAGATGGGAGAAGAGGATGGGTATATAGGTACATAATGAGAGTGGTGTGCACCGTCTGGGGATGAGCATGCTTGAAGTTCTGACTCCGAGGTGGGCAAGGGCAATATACGTAACCTAAACATTTGTATCAGCTTATTTTCTAAGTAATATTCAAATATCCGTTTCTAGTGGATCATTGTATGTTTAAAAAGTCCTTTGACCACATGCCTCACTTGAGGTATACCATTCTATAATACTCTAATTGTCTGAGTGTACTGTTTCTGATTCCTCTCTTCCAATTATTTATTGAGCCAATTACAATTTGTGTTTTCTTCATAAATTCCACTTGACAATCCTCTTACTAAGATCAACAATTATTTCCTGGTTGAAAATCCAATAGCCAATTTTCAGTCTGCATCTTGCTCAAGCACTGTGCTGCATTCGATGAGCTGACTCCTCTTTTTCAGCACATTTTCTTTATTTGACTTCTAGGTCCTCTCACTGACACACTGGCCAGTCTTTCTCAGTATCCTTGTTGATTTTTCCTTGTCTTTAAACTTTTTTTTTTTATTTCAGCATATTATGGGGGTACAGATATTTAGGTTACGTATGTTGCGCTTGCCTCCCCCCCAAGTCTGAGTTTCAAATATGTCCATCTTTCGGGTGGTGCGCATTGCACACTTTGTGTATGCATATACCCATCCCCTCTCCCTCCTCCCCCCTCCCCCCTTCCCCCTGCCCAACATCCAATAGATGTTATTCTTATATGTGCACTTATATGTTGATCAGTTAATACCAGTTTGATGGTGAGTACATGTGGTGCTTATTTTTCCATTCTTGGGATGGCTGAAATACCACGGGATCTGGCACACAGACCTCTTCTTTCAATCTTCACTCATTGTGTTTTTAATCCCCTTAAAATAATCTCTTTAAAAGCAATTTATGTTTGCGGTTCTTCAGTTCATGTATCCATGCTTTAAACATCGGCCCTAACTAACTACTGAGTTAAGTTCTACATGAGAATATATAATAGACATCTCACACTTTATATGTCAAAAATACAATTTTCATTTAATAGAGATATGCAAATTATTCAACAGGGTTCTAGACTTCAGTTTTTCCCAACATAGTAACTAGAGTTTTCATTTGCCTGGATACTCACACAAAAAAACAAGAGAAACCCTATATATCCACATATCTAATTATCCATCTATCGTCTACTATCCATCTTCATACATGTGTGGGTGTGTATACAATCATATTTTGCTAAATTGTAGGGATATGTTCTAAGTAATGTGTCCTCAGGTGATTTTGTTGTTGTGCAATCACAGAGCATACTTGCACAAGCTTGGAAGGTATAGCGTACTGTACACATAGGCCATATGGTACAATCTATTGCTCCTAGGCTACAAACTTGCACAGCATGTCACTGTGCTGAACACTATAGGAAACGATAACACAAACGTAAATATTTGTATGTCTGTGTGTATATGTGTGTGTGTATATATACGCATAGAGAGAGACAGAGAGAGACGATTTCTTCTATGCCATATACCCAATTCATTAGCCTATCTTTGAATATATTTAAAAAATACTGCTAGATTTTCCATTTCCATCTTCACTGTTACTACAGTAAAATGCAGAGTATAATGGTTAAAAATGTAGACGTTGGCTACCTTCATTCAAATCCTAGATCTAACAGGTACTAGTCTGGTGCATTTGGGGACATGACTCAACCACTTAGGGTTAAAATCTGAAACATGAGGAAAACAATAACTTTGCAAAGTCCATTACTTCTTACTGAGATAAACTCCCAAGTGGTCTTCTTGTTTCCATGCTTGCCCTCTCCATTTGTCATGTCTATTCTCCAATCCACAAGACGAAATATTGTTTTCACATTCTATGCCTGTATCAAAGCATCACATGTACCCTATAAAGATATAAAACTATTATGTACCCATAATAATTAAAGATTAAAAAAAGAAAAAAAAAGTATAAAAAGTTCCTTAAAACATAAATCTTGTATTATTTTTATCCAACTCACCTATCACTGAAATCACTTGTAGAATAAAATCCAAGGTGCAAACTGTAGTTTATAAGACTTTGTATGATCTGATCTCTGTCTCGCAGAACATTACTCTGCCTCTCGTCCCTTCCTCCTTCCACCAAAGCCACCCTTCTAGTTTGCCTTGATCACACCAAGAATAATCCTGCATCCAGGATCTAAGTAGTTGCTACTCCTCATAGATGAGTGTTTTAACTGTCTTGTTTCATTCAAGACAGTCTTTAAATTCCATACCCTCAATGAGACCTTCTCAGACCTCCAGGAAAGAGACCTCCAGATTGAGATCAGCTTTACTTGGATTCAACAGGATTTTTCACTCATTGATGCATATCTTTTTTGTTTATGTATTTATTTGTAGACTGTCATATATATTAAGAGTTAAAACATTTTTCTTTGATGTTTTGTTAGTGCAATAAAACAAGTGTGCAATAATTATTTATTAAACAAACTATATTTCTATATGGCTAAAGAACCCTCAGAGAAGATGATGGGTGTGCCTGCCACAAAGCGGTTTCTTAGAAAAGAGCAATGAGCAACAGAACTAACTGCATGACATGGCTGTTAGTCAGAGTCAAGGAGCTTTGCACAAAACTTTTCTGTTTGAACATTTAATGATAAATCATGTAATTTTGTCAAACACATACATATTTATACATATGTCTAAGAGGGAGAGAGATGTGCAGACAATCTCATGTCATTTTCATTTTTTTCTGTGTGAGCTTTCTCCCAACTAAAGTATCAGGGTAGTATGAATAGTTATCATTTAATTTAAGATTAATCTAAACAGAAGAAGAAATGTCAACTAAGTGGTGAATTTAAAATTCAACAACTAAGTTCAAAAGCCATCAAAATGTGTTGTATTAGGTGCACGTAACTTTAGGATTTTTTTGTAATATCTGAATTTACATGGAAGAATAGGAAAATTGAATAAGACACATTCTATATTTAAGCAGTTGAGTTTTGTTCCCATGGAAGCATTTTGGCAACGAGTTCTACAAAAGAAAATGATTAAGCATTTCAGACTTTAATGCTGCTCTGTTTAATTGTTTATAAAATGTTCAAGTGGAGTCTTGAGCAATTTAAATGATTGAAATTTCAACTGTTTAGTCGAACTGCCTAACTGCATCTCTGCTTAAAATGGACAGAAAAAAGCACTTTCTGATTCATTACAGTCTCATTTTTAGGCAGTTTGAAAGAAGATTAATGATGGAATGACTATCAATGTGAGATTGATTTAAATGTTATTCCATTTCTAACTATTTGTACTTATAAATAATATATTTTATGATTTTATGATTACTTTAAATCATTTTTATTATTCATTTTTCCAATTTGAAAAAAGAGAATATGTAAACTTAGTAATGGGTTTGGCATCATTTAAAGTCATTTCAGCTCCCAAAATGTTATTAAAATAATTTTTTCAATTTCTATATTTCCTTTGAAATGAAATTTTCTATTGTACATAAAATGAAAGAGCATAATTGGTGAACAATGTGCACTTTTGCCATATCACGTCTAATGTCTTTACTGAAATGTTAAACTCTATAATTTCTGGAAATGCTCATTAATTGTTCTAATTGAAGATATAATTTAAAACAATCCAAACAATGCTAGAGAACCTTGCAATTGTTTGACTGTCTGGCACCTTTACAATAGGTGCCATTGATGATGGTGTCTTTCAAGCAATTAAAATTTTACAATTCTCCAGTGGGAATAAATCGTAGATTACAAGGGACTTTGACAGCGACTAAAACCAGGGCTCCATAGTTGGGAGGTACATTTGCAGTTTGAGGAGGTCTATTTTCAATTATTCATTCTAATATAGTTCAAATGAGAGGAAAAAAATATCAAAATCTTTATCACAAGTAGTACCTTAACAGGAGGCAGACTGACAGCAAGAAATGGACCAGTGGCCATGGTCGGGTCAGGCTCAATGGGTGGCCCTCTTCCAGCTTTAACCGAAACAGCTGGTACCCTGTTGACAAGATTTGCATGGTTTCTCAACGGTCCTCAGTTTGCTGAAGGCCACCGTCATTTGTGTTCAACCTGGTTACTATCCTCACCTTTTGGAGACTCTCAACAAGTTTTGGTAGGACTTCTTTCCCAGAGTTTCTTTAACGGAATGAGCTGTAGTACAAGAAAGATTTCAGAAGATCAAGTTACAGTCTGTTTTTAAAACCATGGGAGTGACAACTATAGCCAAAGAGACTATGAAGAGACATTTAGCACTTTTTTTTTCTGTTGAATGGAACACTGGGGCATGTTAAAAGATAATATTATACATTTATTTATTTACACACAGTTTGTATCTGTGTTCAAAATAAATGTCTAATATCATTTTAAAAAAATATAATAAGTGCTTAGAAAATAAAGGACCAAAGGCCAAATAACAGAGAAATGTGACCACCATTTCCTTGAGCACTTCTCTGCCTGCCTGAAATATATATATTTCAGGATATTATGGGGCTACAAATATTTTGGATATATGTTATGACTTTGTCACACCCAAACCATGATTTTGGGTGTTTCCTTTCCTCCCTACAATGCTCACTACGTCCATTAGTTGTGAGTTTACCCACCCAAACTCCCAAATCCCTGAGGAATATAACTACCGAGTGACCACCTTAGTGTTGATCAGTTAGTGCCAATTTGATGGCTAGTACATGTCATGCCTATTCTTCCATTCTTGTGATACCTCACTTCGGAGGATGGGCTCAAGTTCTATCCAGGAAAACGCAAGAGATGCTAGATCACCATTGTTTCTTATAACTGAGTAATATTCCATTGTATACATATAACAAATTCTAATAATCCACTCATGAATTGACAGGCACTTGGGTTGTTTACACATCCTTGCAATAGTGAATTGTGTTGCCAGAAACATTCGGGTGCAGATGTCTTTATTGTAACATGTTTTGTGCTCTTTTGGGTAGATGCCTGATAGTGGACCATGTATTAATTTAGGAGCCAAATGCGTTGTTTTAAGTTGCAGAGCGGGGCAGGGAACTCTTGGGAAAGGGGTTTAGGACAGGCAACTTCCTCCCTAGTACAGAGCATTTCACTCAAGGCACAGATGGGTAGGCCAGTGGAGTTGGAGGATCTGAGAACCTTGGAGAAAGTGGGCGGCAGGGGGAGCAAAGGGTAGGGAGAGGAAAAGAGGAATTCTCAACAGTATGAAAAGCTAAATATGTGTGTGGGCTTGTAGTGGACATCCATGTGGTTGCCTGACCAGTGCACACTGATTTCCCCTTCTCTGGTAATGTCTTATCCCTTGGACCCCTGAGCCCCTGCCATAGCCATTTATGTGATTACAGTGCAAGGATACAGGTTCCCACACAGCATGTCTCTGCCCTCACAGTTGATTGGACAAATGTGGGCCAATATGTCCCTTCTCAAATTTACCTCTGAGACAGGAGATTGGAGATGGTTGGCTGTTATCCCAAACAGAGGAGATATAAACCAGGACTGCAGTGAGTAGAAGAATGAGGCAGATGCTAGACCATGGCAGAGATGAGAAATAGGATTACTTGGTTCTCTTCAGTGTTCTAGTTACTGCTTTTTCTAATCCAACCCCTAGGACCATTTGTGACTCTGTCCTTGGCAGCAACAGATTTCTCTGCCTTATAGCACATCTCCCTTTTTGTTTACATCAGGGTACTTTATTGACTTTCCTATCCTGCATAACTCATCATTTTTTACCATTGTAAAACATATATGACATAAAATAATATCATTTTAACTGTTTTTTAAGTGTATAGTTCATTGGCATTAAATACATTCACATTGTTGTACAACCATTACCACTATCCATGCCCAGAAACTTTCTCATCTCCCCAAACTGAAACTCCCCATAGCCATCAAACAAGGACTCCCTATTCCTCCCTCCCCACATCCCCTGACAACCCCCATTCAACTTTCTGTCTCTAGGTATTTTGTGTAAATGGAATCATACAGTATTTGCCCTTTTGTGACAGGCTTATTTCACTTAGCATAATTTCATCAAGGTTCATCCATGTTGTAGCATGTGTCAGAATTTCCTTCCTTTTAAGACTGAATAATATTCCGTTGATGCATATACCTTATTTTGTTTTTCCATTTATCCATCAATAGAGACTTGGATGGCTTCCACCTTTTGGCTATTGTGAATTATGTTACTATGAATATGGGTGTAAAAATATCTGTTAGAGTCTCTGCTTTCAATTTTTTAAAGTATGTACCTAGAAGCAGAATTGCTGGATCATATGATAATTCTGTGCTTAACCTTTTGAGGAATCACCATACTATTATATGAAGCTTCCACAGAAGCTTCACCATTTTACATTCCCATTAGCAGTACACAAAAGAGTTCCAATTTCCCCACATCAACACCAATACTTGTTATTTTCTGTTATTTTGATAATAGCCATCCAAATGTGTGTGAAGTGATATCTTATGGTTTTGATTTGCATTTCCCTATTGACTAGTGATGTTGAGTATTTTTTCATGTGTCTGTTGGCCATTTATGTATCTTCTTTGGAGAAATGTCTATTCAAGTATTCAATTTTTAAATGGATTTTTTGTCTTTTTGTTGCTGAATTGTAGGAGTTCTTTATATATCCTGGATATTAATCCCTTATCGGATATATGATTTGTAAATATTTTTTCCCATTACCTAAATTGCCTTTTCACACTGTTGATAGTGTCTTTTGATGCACAAAAGTTTTTAATTTTCTTTTACTCCCACAAATCTATTTTACCTTTTGTCGACTGTGTTTTTGGTGTCATAAATAAGAAATCATTGCCAAATCCAATGTCATGAAGATTTCCAATGTTTTCTTCTAAGAATTTTAGCACTTCTGTACAGTTCTTCGATCCATTTTTAGTTAATTTTTTCATATGGTGTAAAGTAAGGGCCTAATTTCATTCTTTTGCATGTGGATATCTAATTTTCTAACACCATTTAATGAAAAAACTGTCCTTTTCCCATTAAATGGTCTTGGCATACTTGTCAAAAATTATTTGATAATATGTATACAAGAATTTATTTATGGGCTTTCTATTCTATTCCATTGGCCTATATGTTTGTCTTTATGCCAGTACCACACAGTTTTGATTACCATAGCTTTGTAGTAAGTTTTGAAGTTGGGAAGTGTGAGATCCCCAAATTTGCTCTTCTTTTTCAATAATTGTTTTGGTTATTCAAGGTCCCTTGAGATTCTATATGAATTTTAGAATGGATTTTTCCATTTTTGTAAAAAAAATGTTATTGGGATTTTGATTCACATTGTCTTGCTTTGAACTCTTTTGTTTTTGCTTGGAGCTCCTGTTTTGTAGAAGTAATTATTTCACTCAGTTTTAAAATTTGGTTTCATCTGCTACATGAAAACTATTTTCTTGTGAGTATTTTTTGCCATTTTTCCATCAGTATTTTACTTTCTTTCTTTCTCTCTCCCTTGGTCTTATTCATAGACACACACACAGACATACACAGACACATACACATACACATGCTTTCTGGTGGTATTTTGGTGAGGTTTATCCAATGGTATCCTTTTTTTTTCCTTCTCTCATCCTTGAATGAGAAGTGTTCTTTCTGTACCGTGTATTACAGGAGATTTATGTGAAAAGGGGGTTAGGGAATTTTCTAGGCTTGTAGAATATTTCTATTACAAGTAGTATTCCTTATGCTACAGAGTTAAGTAGGTAAATCTTTTAGCTTTTATTTCTCTTTAGCCACCTGAAATTGGCATCCACAGCCCTGTCCATAATGTACTCTACCCAGCCTTACCACCCCTCCTGTCAGTTTCCTAAAAATATGATGTGTTTGAATGATTCCTGGTCTACCCCTACCTGCCCTGCTCCTCCTTAATCCAGGCTACACACTCTCTCAGGTTGTCCTATGAGCCGTGGAGACCTGTGCTCTGATGGCTTTGTTTGAGATCTTAGCTAAATACTTCCTCTCTGGGTGTCTTCCCATACCTCTGTTTGACCTTCAATGCATTTGGCAGCCCATCCTTATGTATTATGTTTGGGAATTGTAAAAGTCTCTGAATTTTATCAAAAGAGCTTAACTTTCTGTTTCTCATTCTCCTAGTTATTTTTGGGTGATTTCCTGAAGGAGAAGAGACTAGCCTTATAATTTCCAACAATGAATCTGGGAATTAAGAACCTTAGCTAGTTGAAATAACAATCATAGAAAGCTGACTTTCATGAGCAAGAAATGTGAGGAGAATGGATAATATCAGAATACCAAACAATTTATGGTGAATTTTAGCTAAGTAAAGACACCTGCATGTCTGGGAGAACTCATAGATGATCTACATGACTGACAACATATGGAATGCAGAACTGATGTGAATTAGCTGCCATTGCCCTCAACTGTCAACCTTAGGGGGCTCTGCAGTTCTCTGCTTTATTTTTTTTAATATTTTTATTTTTTGGAGAGTGTTGTGGCATCAACCTAGCTCACAGCAACCTCAAACTCCTGGACTTAAGTGATCCTGTTGCCTCAGCCTCCCAAGCAGCTGGGACTACAGGGGTGTACCACCATGCCCGGCTACTTTTTTCTATTTTCAGTAGAGATGGGGTCTCACTGTTGCTCAGGCTGGTCTCGAACTCCTTAGCTCAAGCAATCTTCCTACCTCGGCCTTCCAGAGTGCTAGGATTACAGGCATGAGCCACTGTGCCCAGTCTCTCTGCTTTAGACTTATGTATATTTCTCAGATTTTGTTTTTGAATCTAGTATTGTCATTTGGTGTTTCCATCTCTAACTATCCTAGTTCAAATGCTTTTCATATTCTTCCCTGGGACCTTTGTTTGCACTTGCCTAGACCATTGTCTCTTTCATCCTTTCTTCCTTCCACCCATCATCAGTTAACAAGTATCTGCTTAGAATAGTGGGTGGATTTCTAGATTTTCAAGGTCATGTGAATGTGACAGGGAACAATTAGTCTTCATTTCCATCAAGGCTGCTGTAACTGGAGTTATGAAGAACAGATAAGAAATCTATAGTTGTACCTTACATTCAAGAAATGATCAGAAATGGGAGGGAGGTATGAATAGAGAAGAATTATGCATTCCATGTGAGATTGGAAATGTTCGAATAACACTAGTGCTTGGCCAGTCAAAAAGTGACAGTAGATATCCTAAGGAGTGACATGGCAGAAAGACTCAAATGAAGGTTTGTTTCCTTTGTAGTTGGCACCTGTAGGAATATTATCTAGAACAAAGTGCTCCATAAAATACATTAATGGATAATATCAAAGTGGTGCAGTGAAGAGGAGTGATGGGATAGAGATTCACTGAATGAGTGGATTCTTCCAAGTGGTGGCACATAATAGTCCAAAAACATTATCCAAGACAATGGGTGGCACTTCCCCTTTCCTTTTCCCATTCTGCCCTTTTCTTATGCTTCTCCTTGTGTTTCTTTTTCCTTTTCAGATCTGCTTTGGATGTTCATATTGCCTTGTATAAAATTGTGAGATATGGTGAATGATTGATGGGGTTGATGAGCTCATACCTGTAGAGATGGCCTTATCTTAAGCCATGTAGATTCTTTAATATTACAACAGAAAATAGAAGAGTTATTCAACCAAGGCTGTAAGATTAGACATCAAAATACTGTTAATGAAATAGAATACATTTTAACACATTAACTGTCATGTGAGTTGTATTTAACTCATGTTAGTTTTGAGCCCAGGGCCTCATGAAGCAAAGCCTGGGCAAAACCCTGCAGTTGATTCGTGAAAATTTTACTTGTTGATGTTCTTATTGTTACAATTAATATTGACAAATTAATTCTAAAAATGTGGATTAAATGAATAGAAGTCAATAAATTTCATTAAATTAGAAAGGATCATTTTGTTTTTGAAGTTTTTATTCTATTTTCATAATAAAATGTTGTGGCCCCAAGGAAATTTTTTTTTTTCTAGTGTGGCAGTCAATGTATCAATGTTCTTTAAACGTGCTTACAGTTTCCCTTATGTCAAAGCATATTGCTTCTAGATGTTGCTTCTTGAGAGAAGTAATGTACCTCCTGATCCTACATATTGAGGAAGGAATAGAGGTGCACAGGCTGTTATCAAGACAAACACAATCAAGTGCATATATTCCAAATTATAGAATTAATTATTTAAATATTTTTGAAGAGCAATTTCTATAATATACATGTCAGTTCTATATAGCTTAGGGTATTAACTATTATGCACTTTCCAAATGATAAAAATCAGTTATGTTAGAAAAATTTAGAGAGAAATCATAAATATGTTTCCTAAGTGAAATAATGTGTTGTCACATTCTTTTAAAGTTGTCTAAAATTTCTTCTATGCCACATATATGTCATAATGAGAATGAATTGATCTTATTCTTTTCCAGCTGTGTCTTTTTTTATTATATGGAATATATGTTTTTCAAGTTCCAGGAAAGATTCTTTGTCAAATTTATATTTGGCTCCTTTAGCTCCCCAGAGCTTGTGGATGATATCAGAGTAGGAAATATTTTGCATTATCCCAAATAATTGGAAGTTTGGAAATGAAATGAGTACTCCATACAAGTAAAATAAAATTTTTGCCTGGACTATGTTAATACTAATTTTATTACCTATCTAATTTGTAAAGTTTCCTTACTTTTTATATGGAAAAAGTTAAGGAATAAAATGGCTATACACATTTCAATTATGAGAAACTCTATAGTAAAATAAGCCAAAATTGAAAAAGTATCTTCTGTTTTCAGAGCAAATGTTTCCATCTCTATTATATAAAAAAGGGAATCTTTCAGTGCTGTTTTCCAAATGAGATATCCCTTTTTAAATAGAATGTGCCACATTTATTTGAATGATGAACCCAGAATCTAGGTATTACTTCAGTTTCTCAGATGTCCAAAGTAAGATGAACAAATTCTCTTCCTCCTAAAGGAGAAATGGAATTGCTATGTTTTTCATTTAAATAACAGAGAATCTTATTGACAGAGGTCTAATTTACATTTGAAATCCTTAAAAGTTACTTTTTTCAAGCTATTTGATCCAAGAATGGTGGACTTTTTGATTGTTTGTTTCCAAAGTTAGGAAGTCCTAACTCTGTCAAGTGTCAAAGGTTACTTTTTTCAAGTTACTGGATTCAAGAATTAAACAATCTTTCAGATCGTTTATAATTCCCAAGTGTTGCTGAATTATAACATCAAAAAATTAAGCTTAGTTAAAAAATAAAATCTGTGCATTCTGATTGGGGTAAATATTCTTGTGTAATCTCCTGCCATTCATTAAATGGGTTCGATACATCTCTAGGAAATGATGCCCCTTAGCTTTATTGATTAGATGCATTCCTAGTTAAATGGCTGACATTTTCATTATGCATTTGTAATCTAAGTAATAATACTGAAAATCTGGCCGTGATATATGAGAGAAATTGAATATAACAAGATGAATCTCTTCCTACTGTTAAATATTATGTAATCATTAGAAAAATTTATTGAGTGCTCAATATGAAAAAAACCCTTTTATTTGCATTTTATAGTACATGTGTGCTTTTCTGTAATACACTATTTCTATGTGCAAGATATTTTGCTAGAGGCTGTGGGAGATAAAAGATGAGAAAGGCATAATTTCTCTCTTCAAGGAAATTAAAATCTAGCAGAAGAGGTGATATGATACACAAATTTAATGGAAGGCAGAATAAGGTAAGAGCTAAAGATAATGTTATTAACTGAGTTTCAAATGTATATAAAAACATTTATAAATAAAAAACAATATATAGTTTACTTATGTATTGTTATATATGTTAATTAATATTCAATTTTTATTAAAGTTATAAGTTTTAAAACTTTGTTTTTCTTAAACCTTTAAAACCAACTTATAAATCTTGCTATTTACTAATAAATTTGATTTTTAAAAAATTTCAGAATGTTATAGGGGTACAAAAGTTTTGGTTAAATGAATTACTTCTGTATAGTTTTAGTCAAAGTTATAAATTTGATTATTTTTGTGCATTATAATCACTTTTGCCCTTGTTCTTTGACTAATGTTTAATTAATCTTGCAAATTTGATATAGGAAAGCCTTCTAAACATTTAATGCTATTTGTAAGCCTGATAAAATTCTCTCAGTCATTTCAATCTTGCTGTGGTTTAAGTTTGTCTGCACCAAAACTCATGTTGAAATTTGATGCCCAATGTGTTGGTGCTGGGATGTGGAGCCTAGTGGGTCATGGGAGTAGATCTCATGAATGGCTTGGTGCTGTTGTTGTAGCAGTGTGTCTCTGATGAGACTGGATTAGTTCTCTCGGGAATAAATTAGTTCCCTTCAGAATGGGTTGTTAAAAAGAAGCCAGGATGCCCCTGGGGTTTTGCCTTTTCATGTGTCTGCTTCCCCTTAGACCTGCTCCACCGTATTATGACTCAGCATGAAAACCCTGGCTAGAAGCCAGGGCCATGCCTTTGAACTTCCCAGTCTACAGAATCACGAGCTAAATAAACCTCTTTTCTTTATAAATTACCTAGGCTCAGGTATTCTGTTATAGCAACATGAAACGGATGAAGACAAACCTATATTTGCAAATTTAAAATAGTTGATTCTTTCAAACATATAGAACACTTATGAGGTAGTGTTATACATTTAACAAATATAATCTAGCTTATAATATTATAAATCAAGCTTATAAACTTCACAGACTTGGTATGTCAGATCATGCTTAGTGTTTTTAAAAATCTTTAAAGAACAAAATGTACGCAAAGTAATACAATGATTACAAAACTTATAAACACCGGTACTCAATCCATCCCCCTCAAATTAATGATATGTAATTGATTAATTTACTTATTATCTCTTTAATTATCTTTGTCCCTTGCTGGGGTTGCAGGCTCTCTATACAACCAAAAGCAGCAGAGTTACCACATTAGGCTGCTGTTACCTATTTGGATATTTGGAATTGGAATATGGCACTGAAGTGTTTTGATGTTTTGATGTCCAAGGAGGTGCTTGCTTTCCAGCATAATCCTAGAAAGGTAGGTTGATATGAAAATGTGTTGAGTCTCAAATGCAAGGCTAGGAATTTGAATTTACTCTGGTCAGAACTATTGTAGACACTTGAATAGTGGAAGTACACAATTAGGTTAGGCTTCAGGAAGACTCATAAAGCTTTGAATTATTTTCATTTACTTAAGTATACAGATTCTACTTTCAATAATTGTAGAGAACAAAATTTTGTTCCAAAATTTAAAAAATCAGAATACATAACAGATAAAACCAAGAAAATAGTAGAGAATTAACTTCCTTCCTTCCTTTTTTTCCACTCTCTCTCCTCCCTTTCTCCCTTCTTCCTTCCTCCCTTCCGCAGTCATTCTACACCAGTGGTTCTCAAACAGGAGTGGTTTTTTGCTCTCTCTCCAGAGGACATTTGGCAATGTCTGGAGGCATTCTAATTCTGGGAAGAGGTGGTGAATATGTGCTGCTGACATCTAGTGTTCAGCAGAGGCCAGGGACTCTGTTAATGTACAGGAAAGTTGTTCCTAACACAATGTATAGGATGTATAGGAATGTATAGAAAAGTTGAATAGGAAAGTTGTTCCTAACATATAATTATCTGGACCAAAATGTCCATAGTGCTGAGGTTGAGAAACCCTGGTCTACACATATTGAGGACATACTCTATGCAAATGTGACTCTTTAGTTTTCAGTCCTGTTTGAAGAATACAGTCCTTGTTGAAGGGCTTGGGTGATTATTTGTTTTTTCTTTTGACATAATATCTGAACTAGTTAGCATATAGAATGTGCTTTAAAGTTAACTTTTCATAACATTATGGTATTAATAATGCTCTTGTTTTTATTTAGATATATTTTTGTTTGTCATACTTCCTGAGATATAATGTATGAACATAGTGAAATATCACTAAACAGTTTGCTCACATCACAGGTGTTATTGAGGTCCCACAAAACTGGAGTTATAAAAGGTTGAATTTTATATGAAAGGACAACCTAAAGATAATATGTTATTTGCTCCAACCAGTAATGTTGTCATTATTTTTTCAAGGTAAACATTTAATTATTTAAAAAGTAACAAGAAGTGGTGATAGAGCACCTCTGTATTCTCCTGGATAGAGCTGGAACACATTCTACTAAGTGAAGTGTCCCAAGAATGGAAAAACAAGTACCACATGTACTCACCATCAAATTGGTTTTAACTGATCAACAGTTATGTGCACATATAGTAATAACACTCATCAGGTGTCAGGAAGGTTGGAGGGGGGAGGAGGTGGCCTCATGAAGACATTATTTAATTCTTTTTTATGGCTGAGTAGTACTACATGGTATGTATATACACACCAGATTTTCTTTATCCATTCATCAGTTGTTGGGCACTTAGGTTGATTCCATGTCTTTGCAATTATGAATTGTGCTTTAATAAACATACAAGAGCAGGTATCTTTTTGATAAAATGACTTCTTTTTCTTTGGATAGATACCCAGTAGTGGGATTGGTGGATTAAATGGTAACTCTATAATACTTTTAGTTCTTTGAGAAGTCTCCATACAGGTTGTACTATTATAATTTACATTCCTACCAACAGTGTATGAGTGTTTCCTTTTCACTGTATCCATGTCAATCAACATCTATTGTTTTTTGATCTCTTAATAATGGCTATTCTGACTGGAGTAAGGTAGTTTTAATTTGCATTTCTCTGATGATTAATGACATTTAGCATTTTTTCATATGTTTTTTTGGCCATTTGTTATCTTCTTTTGAAAAATGTCTGTTCATGTTTGTCCACATTTTAATGAGGTTATATGTTTTTTTTCTTTGGTGATTTGAATTCCTTGTAGATTCTGGATAATTAGTCCTTTGTTGGATACACAGTTTATGAATATTTTCTCCTATTCTGTAAGTTGTCTATTTACTTTGTTGATATTCTTTTGTTGTACAGAAGCTTTTTAGTTTACTTAAGTCCCACTTGTTTATTTTTGTTTTTGTTGCATCTGTTTTTGGGGCCTTACTTATAAATTCTTTGCTAGGTCAATGTGGGAGAATAGTTTTTCCCAGATTTTCTTCTAGAATTTTTATGGTTTCTTCTAGAATTTCCAGGTCTTACATTTAAGTCTTTTATCCATATTGAGTTAATTGTATATATGGTGAGAAAGTGATACAGTTTCACTTTCTTCTGTGTATGACTATCCAATTGTCCCAGCCCCATTTGTTGAATAGGGTGTTCTTTTTGCAGTGTACGTTTTTGTGTGCTTTGTCAAAGATCAGTTTGTTGTAGGTATATGGCTGTTCTTTTGGATTCTCTATTCCTTTCTATTTATCTATGGGTCTGTTTATATATGGGTACCATGCTGTTTTAGTTACAATAGCCTTGTAGTATACTTTGAAGTCAGGTAATGTGATGCCTCCAGTTTTATTCTTTCTGCTTAGAATTGCTTTGGCTATTCATGCTCTTTTTTTGGTCTTATACGAAGTTTAGGATTGTTTTTTACAATTCTGTGAAAAATGACCTTGATATTTTGGTAGGAATTGCATTGAATCTATAGATTGCTTTGGGCAGCATGGTCATTTATTTTAACAATATTGAGTCCTCCATTCCATGAGCATGAAATGCTTTTCCATTTGTCTGTGTCATCTACAGTTTCTTTTATATTGTTTTATAGTTCTCCTTGTAGAGATCTTTGACCTCCTTGGTTAAATATATTTCTAGGTATTTTATTTTTTGGCAGCTATTGTAAATGGGATTGAGTTCTTTATTTCATCCTCAGATTGATTGTTATTAGTGTATAGAAATGCTACTGATTTGTGTACCTTGATTTTGTAACCTGAGACTTTACTGAATTCATTTACCAATTTTAGGAGTCTTTTGGAGGAGTCATTAGGGTTTTCTAGGTATAAGATCATATTATCAACAAACAGAGATAGTCTCACTTTCTCTTTTCCTATTTGGATGTCCTTTATTTCTTTTTTTTTGCCTGATTACTCTGGCTAGGACTTTTAGTGCTATGATAAATAAAAGTGATAAAAGTGGGCAACCTTGTCTTGTTTCAGTTCTTTGGGGGAATGCCTTCAATTTTCTCCATTCAGTATGATGTTGGTTGTGGCTTTGTCATATATGGCTTTTATTATTTTGATGTATGTTCCCTCTATGCCTATTTCGTTGAGGGTTTTTATCATGAAGTGATGTTGACTTTCATCAAATGTTTTTTCTGCATCTTTTGAGATGATCATATGATTTTTATTTTTAATTCTGTTTACGTGGTGAATCACATTTATTGACTTGCATATGTTGAACTATCCTTGCATCCCTGGGGTGAATTATTTTTTTGATGTGCCATTTGATACAGTTTGCTAGTATTTTGTTGAGAATTTTTGCATCCATGTTCACGAGGGATATTGGCCTGTAGTTTTCTTTTTTTGTTGAATCCTTTCCTAAATTTGATATCAGGATGATACTGGCTTTGTAGAATGAATTAGGGAGGATTTCCTCCTTCTTGATCTATTGGAAAAGGTTCAGTAGAATTGGTATCAATTCTTCTTTGTACACTTGATGGAATTTGTATGTGAATCTGTGTAGTACTGGGATTTTTTATTTCTCGGGAAAATTTTTATTACTGATTCAATCTTACTACTTGTTATTGATCTGTTCAGGTTTTTATTTCTTTCTGATTCAAGCTTGGGAGGTTGTATAATATGTTCCCAGGAATTTATCCATTTCCTTTAGGTTTTCTAGTTTGTGGGCATAGAGATGTTCATAGTAGTCTTGGATGATCGTTTGTATTTCTGTGGCATCAGTGTAATTACTCTTTTATCATTTCTGATTTTTCAAATGCTAGTTATTTGTAGGTTGCAGTAGTGATGTACTAGATTTGTGGGCTGATTCCCTGCCTCCTGCTGAGAAGGGGAGGTGGAAATCTCTAGAATCTTATCTAATTCTCCAGTGCTGTGCACTTCTAACAGCATGAATTATATTGGGAATGCCGGTTCACTGTCCAGGACAGTAGGAGGTGCTTGTGGGTAAGAGTTGGCTGAGCCTTGTACAATTGTGTCAGCAAATGTTGTGATGGGCTGCACAATTTGACCTCCTGGCTAGTAGGTGGCCCTTTCAGAAGACAGCTAACTGTGGTGGTGGCCATGGGATTTATGCTTGGCCTTAATTAATCAGGAGAAGTACTTGGATGTCTCAAGCAATGGGCAGAGCCTTGGAACTTCCAGAGGTCCCTGTCCTATGCTCTGCTACTGCAAAGACAGATGGGGGCAAATCTGGGTGCAGCTGAGTCAGGTAAGCCTGTATCCAGGCTCTCAAAAGGCAGGTGCAAGTTCTACCCCAATGAGGTTGAGTGGCAGTTCCCAGGCCACTGGGGCAAACTTCCTGGGAGGGGCAGAGGTGTCTCCACTGTGCCAAAGAATCTGCATGGGGGGAGAGATGCAGCCCAGAATCCACAACCCAGCAGATGGTAGTGGGACCTGATTGGCTCCCACTCTCTTGACCTGGTGGACTCCCACCTCCCTCTGGTATCAACAGCAGGCCAGACTAACTAGGCTGGTCTCAAGCAATATGCATTCAGGTCATGTAGATGCCCCAGGCTAGAGCCTTTCTGCCTGGGACAGAAGCTTTTAGGTCACACCCTTCCTGGGCCATGCCTGTGAAGGGAAGGATGCTCTGCTCATGCCTGCTATAGCAGGAACCCATGCCACACTGTCCTTTAAATTTTGACCATGGGAGCTACTTCCCTCACTAGCACTGACTGTGATAAGGAGGGGAAGATTGGTTCCAGGATGCTGCAGAACACTCAGGCAGGCAAACAGCAGTTGTGCTGTAGGCCAACCACTAGGAAAGGCATGCCCCTCTCTGTGGGAGCAGCCAGACAGGCAGCTCTTGGAGAGGCTGGTAGGCATGCGGTGCCTGTTTCAAACACCCTTCCATCCTGCTGAAGCCCACAGCTGCAGCAGTGGAACTTGTCTCTGGGGCACGTGAAAGTTCTCAGGTTCTTGTCTCCCTCCCTTACCTAGAAGCCTGCAGTGGCAGAGGTGTCCTCAGGGCAGGGCTCAGGGCCTTCAGGGATGTGTTCCCAGAATTTCTTTCACTGCAGCTTCCTGGTGTTTGGAAGCCTGTGGAACTTCCACGTGAGTTCAAGCGATGCTTCTGTATGACCTCCAGGCAGCCCCCTATGCCAGTCTGGAGGCCTGTGGGAGTCAAGGAGGTGACATGATAAATCCCTTATTGATTGAATCAATTGAGCCAAAGTTTTCATTTAAGTGTTAAAAGCATATTAAATGATATGCCTTATCTTGTTTTCTTCTTCCCCTTTCTGTGTCTTAAAAACCACTTTATTGACACAAGTTAATATTAAAAATATTCATACCTGGATGGGACTGGAGACCATTCTTCTAAGTGAAGTATCACAACAATGGAAAAACGAACACCACGTGTATCCACTATTAAATTGGAACTAATTGATCAACACTCATGTGCACATATGGTAATAAAACTCAACGGAAATCAAGCAGGTGGGAGAGGGAGAGAGGATGGGTAAATTCATACATAACAGGTACAATGCACACTATTTGGGTGATGAACACACTTATAACTTTGACCCAATCTGTAGAAAAACAATTCATGTAACCAAAATGTTTGTATCCCCGTAATATTCTGAAATTAAAAAAAATAGCATGTCACAGTGAAATAAAAGGCACAAGTTTTGGGATGAGAGCACTGTAGTTATTCTGGTTCTAGCTTTGATGTTTCCCAGGTGCACGACTTGAGCAAATCTTAGTTTTCTTATCTATAAAATAAGTTTAAAAATATTAGCTCTGTTTTCTTGGATGTCTGCTGTGAGAATTAAATGAAATGGTGTGTTATCCAGATAGCAGGTATTAAAAATAACCACCATAACCACCACCACAACAGCATCCTGTTGAGTGAATTATTTTGAGTAAGAACCATTGCAGATAACAATTGAAAATGACAACTTCATTGCTTGCTGGAACTACTTTCTCCTCTTGTCATTAGGTTCACTGTTTATCCATCATCAACCTCTGCTTGGACATTACTTCCTTTGAGAAGCTTTTCTGTTTCCCCTTAAGAGCAGTGAGGTCGGGTCCTCTGCCTTATACTTCTTTAGTGCCTTATTGGTAAGTTGATCACAGCACTTATTTTGTCTTCCTTTTCAACAGTGGTTCTCAGTGTGCTCAAGAACCATCAGAAAACTCATTACATAAGAGATTACTGGATCCACTTCTGAAAATTCTGATTCAGTAGGTCCTGGGACCTGGGAATCTGAATGTTTAACAAGTCACTGCAGATGATTCTGATGAAATGGTCTTTGGGCCCTACTTTGAGATCTCCCTCATCTCAAGGGTGATCTCCGTAAGAGCTGGGCTCTTATTTTCTTCTTTGAATTCCCTGTACCTAGAGTGGGGCCAGGTATATAGTAGGTGCTTAGTAGACAAATATATAATAAATGTCAACAATTTTCTGAGAGTCAGAAATATATGATTCCTTTGACTTCCCACACACAACCTAGATATATTGCAAAAAGCAATACACACCTAAGAAGTTTTGCCTTTTGTGGTTCAAACATTCAGATTTCTGAAGTTATTATCATTCTGTTAAAATAGAAGGGAAATCTTTCAGCATCTTTTAGATGTCAGAAAATGCAAAGAAATTTACTCATTTATATAAAAAATCATTTATCAGTTGCTTTTAAGATGCATACACTGTGTAATATCATAAAGACGGAGGTATTACAAAAAATGTAAGAGCTCAGTTGCTCAGGAAATAAAAGCCATATAAAATAACTCTGCATTAATATAAATGATAGAATGCGAATTGTATGGGGTGTCAGGAGTAGGATTATTTAGAAAGCGATTTGAGGAGCTGTTGGGCCTTGAGTAATTGGAAAATGAGAGGGAAAATAGAACCACCTATAAAAGGCATAGAATCAACAATAGTATGGCTTATGTCAATACGAAAAAATGGATATCTATGTGAAATGATGGATATGTTAATTTGCTTTACTACAGTAACCATTTTGCTAACTATATGTATCTTATAACATCATATTGTTTACCTTAAATATATACAATAAAACTTATTTAAAAAATATAAAGCAGGTGAGAAGGAGGTGTAGACAAGTTCAACAAGAAGTGACCACCACCAGGACCATAATAACAATATTGATACTTGTTGGGAATGGCAGCCAGAATAGCTTGCTTGTCCCTTGTACAGTTTCATAAGATTGTGTTTAGGTCCTAGAGCATTTTCTTCCAAGGAGATAAGAAGTCCTCACATCCCATGTTGGACTCATCACCTTGTTTGGGAGTATCTTTCCATTTTGTTTCTTGTTTCCTTGACATGTACTTCTTTATTCTGCTTAAGTGTATTCATCATATGGCCCCTGGCTAACCCCACTGCTATATCTGTTGCCAGCGAGAGGGAATGGGGTCCTTTGTCTGCAGCCCAAGAGGGGTGTGTGCAGACCATCTACTTGCATAGGCTGTGAGGTGAAACTCTCTGAACATGGGGGACCAGTGATCACTATTGAAGCTGGTCTTGCTCTGTCTCTTCTCTTTAAGTAAAGCATTATTCCATTTAAAACAACAACAACAACAACAACAACAACAGGGATGGCTTTAGCAGACAGTGGGAGTCTCAATAAATAGTGCCATCTTCTCCTTCCCCCAGAGATGAACAAATAGAAATAAAACAAAGAAGTGGCAGATGAGAAACCAAGATATCACCTTTATTTCTGATGAAGGCTAAATCTGAGACTATAGATTTGCATGAGAGCCAAAAGACCTGTTAATTGATCCCTGGAGGAGTAGCACAATGGATGATGCCTCTAGGCAGCTTGCTTCTGAGGAAGAAAGAACTGAGCTGGGCATGTTCCCACATTTGCTAATCACATAAGTCACTGAATCTTACCTGCCTTGAGAGAGGGAAGTGGCAGCAAGAGGTCAGGATTGTCATCCCTGTTAAGCTCCCTCCACCTGGAAGGAAGCAAGTGTGGAGAAAATGTTCCCCCCTAACATTCCCTGCTTTGCATTCTCTTTCCTACTGGGCCTAATCACAAAGATCGAGGTCACCTGGGGCACAGCCATCCCCCTTGGTTAAGTTGATCTGCTGTCTTCAGGACTGCCCTGATTCCATTTTCACATAGCCACCGTTCAATACCAAACACTGTTCCTTTAGGTCTCATTCTAGGACCATTGGTGGGCAGGATAGATTTTGAACCAGAAGGTACAGAAGCAGCTAAAACACATATTCGCTAAATAAACTCAAAGATCACTTTGTGTCCAAGGGTGTCCCATTCCAGCTTACATCCAGCCATGCAACATCAGCCCTAGAGATTTCAGTGAGATCATATAGGACTATTAAATAAATCTACTAATGAAATCCAGTATACATTCTTTGTCTCTAAAGCAGGTATTGGAATAATTCTTTCCACAACAACATAGAGATGTCTAAAATCTTAATTCAAACTTCGGTCCTTATAAAATTTCCTGAGAAAAGATAAAGACCTACATAAAAAAAAGTTAAGGTCCAAAATCACATTCTATTGCCTTTGTGAGTTAAAAGCATAAAGAAATTACAGTCTTCTGCAATTTCTCATTCTGCTCAGTCTCAGGTAGAGGTTCTTGGCCCCTGTGTACTCTACACATCTAGACCTCATGTGTCACTCATGTGAATGGATGCAATGGTTCAGGGCCTCAGCATTTCTGACGCCAATCATCTGAAAACCTCCTTTTTGAAAGAGTCCAAAGAGTCGAGGCAGCCTCATAGCATTAGACCCACACTCAACAACTTTAGTGAGTAACCTACACAAAATTATATTCCCAGAACCCAGTATGTGGTGTTGCCAAAGGTCAAGGAGGAAACCCAGTGATATCTGATGTAGACAGTGCAGATGAAACAAAACAATAACAGCCAAATGAATGAACAACAGTAACAAAAACTTGGTTTTAGTTTCATCAGGATGCCAATCAATGCCAGTTGTCCAGAAACCACAATGAATTAACTTTCAACTTAAAATAAACTGGGAGAAATTTCTCATTACTTGTATTTAAGGGAAAAATACATCCTATTTCCATTCCCAGAGAGTGGAACTTGAGACACTGCTATTTTCTGACAAAGTTTAGAAATTTGCAGTGGCAGCATCTCTACCTTCCTCTTTCACGTGCAGCCATCCTGGTCCTGCACCCCAGTGGCTCCTTCCACTATCTCTTCCTGTGGAATTGCTTAGGCCTAGAACATCTGCCTCCTGGGGAAGGCTATTTTCTCATGTGTGATTACATTCAAAACTGACTTGATAGTTTTTGCTCATGGGTGACTATAGACAAATTGACAAACTGTTAGATTGGCTGTGCTGCAGCTTCCTCTTTGGAAATGCAGAATGAAACTCTGTGCTGCCAGTCCAGTATGGTTTTACCTAGTCCTGGCGCTAAAGAGTTAAATCCAGAACCTTGAGAGTACTTAGCAGCACTGGTAGAACTCATCTCTTGCAGTCTTGGCTGAGAAACACAACAGCCTAAAGGACTGGCGAAGAATCTATTTTACCTAACTGAATCCTTATCCCAGCCTGCCCTTGCGGCTCACTGGCTTCTGTTGGGACACCTAAGGCACAACCTCCTCCCACTGTAGGTTCCCTTAGCTGTGAAAGTTCAGGGTCAAGCTCTGCAGCTATTCCCTGAGGCTGCCTGTGAGGGCTCACTTACCATTTGGCTCAGTCCATCCTGGCCGAAGTGAGAGATTCAAGCCTGAAGCCACATGTCCTTGCCAGCCCTCCTCATGCCGCTCCCCATTCTTCCCTCATTTTTACTTAAGGCCAGGCTTGCTCAAGACCCTCCTTTTTGCCAAGGCTCTCACAACTCATTATTGCCTGAGTCCAGTTCCACTTTGGGCTGACTGGGCCAGGCTATGTCTGTGTTTAGCTGTGTTGGTGTAAGTTCTGTCTAGTGATCCGACCTAATATCTTGTGGGTAGGTACTTAGGATAGGATGGGTGAGCCTGGATGGGATGTTGTGGTGAGCCATTTGGACTTTACAAGGAATGTTTTTATTGTTATTTATTTATTTATTATTGAGTTGGGGAATGTCTCATGAATTGTATAAAGTTTTTTTTTTTTCCCCACAAAGGCAAATGTGGTATGTGGGTTGATTTGGAGTGGTTAAGAGGGTTGATTTTGGAGTGGATGTGAGAATTTTTGGAGATTAGTCCAGTAATCCAGGCTAGAGAGGTGGCAGGGACAAAAGGAATATTTTTGGAGATATTTTCTAGAATTAGAAGGAATAGGTGACAGGGAAAGTGGGATGAAAAATCCTGTGAGCCGTCTTGACTGCAAACTTTAGACTTAGGGCTACCTCCCAATCCCTTCTCTCTGCCTTATGGTTTTTGAGGGGAAGGGTGCCCTGCTTAGGGGAGCCCCACGGGGACATTTATTAGGTGACAATGGAGTGGTTTTAACAGATGTAGTGGAAGAGTCTTGGCATGTCTCAAGTTATCCTGATGTCCAGTGTTGGAATGCTTGTCTGTTTTTCCCTCTCAGGTAGTTGAAAGATACTCTCTTGGCCTGAGATAGGGCTCATTCTGATGGTAGTTTTAGACATCTGGTGCTAAGACAGTGCTCTTGATGAATAGCTAACATTTTAAATAAAGGAAAATATTACATCAGAGGATTCCACTTATTTCTCAAAACCAAATGGCACCGAAGCCACTAGATGTGTCATTGTTAAAAAGTCTCCTGGACTCCAGGGAGCTGGGAATAATGAAGAGAATTTTGCAATTTCTCCAAATTTTTAGGCCTTAATTTAAAGAACATTCCCCTGACAGACTCATCTCCTGTGGCCTGTAAAGGGAGAGAAAATACTTTTTATCCAATGACTATTTGGCCATCATGGTAATGATGTCCACCTGTTTTCTACAAACACAGCTGTTTTCTTTCATTCCAGGATTGCTGGGCATGAAGTGTCTCACCCACCATCAGCACTTGGCTTCTAGGGCCTGACCAGAATCCAGATTGACATAAATTCCCAGCGATCTCCTAATGAAACACAGCCTTATAATTTATAAGTGATGTAAAGTGTCTTGGTCTAAACTGGGCCCCATGCAATTCACCCCAGAAGAAATGGGGATGAGATGTTTTTGTCTTAGGGAATTTTCCCACTTCTGTCCCCAGGGCCATATATAACCCATCACTGAGATATTTTAGTTAATAAAATATTTTACTAAACTCCTAGTGAGAGGGGAAACATCTGGAGGAAAACAAAAGTCTGTTTTTGTATTTTTTAAAGGAAAAATGCCACTTGGTAGTTACCACAAAAATGGGCCTGAGGAAGAATTGAGCATTGCTTAAGGAAAAGGTAGTGAGACTAATGCTGAAAAAGATTAAAAATGAAGATCTAGTCCCTGCCAATAGGAAATTTGCGATGTAGGTGGGGCCTCCCTACTGTTGGCCATTGGCTGGACCTTTAGGGCATGACCCTCTTGACAGACTGCTGGGCCCCTTCTCTACCCCACAGGTTTTAGCGGACACCCTTTATGGGCAATATGTGCTTTAGTGTCCTCCAAACCATCAAACTAGCTATTGAGGTATTTGCTTCTTTCTTGACTGAAGGTCTGAGCAATTAAAAATAAAAACATTTAAACAAAGGAAGTGGAAAGTAAAATAATGCACTTAGTAAATCTAAAAGGGCAAGCCCTTCTCTCTAAGAGGGTTTGGAGCCCAAGACCCTCATTAGATCGAGGATGAGGGCTCCTCTTTCCAGTCTGTGTGTCTGTTGTGATGTGCACCTGTGAGGGAGCTGCAGTCCTGTCTAGTTCTTTACCATTACTTTTGTTAAACCCAGAAAATGCTCAGATATCTCCCAAGGTTAAGTTTTTTATTTTTTTCATTTCAATATATTACGGGGGTATAAATGTTTAGGTTACATATATTGCCTTTGCCCCACCTGAGTCAGAGCTTCAAGCATGTCCATTCCTCATATGGTGTGCATCACACTCATTATGTGTGTATATATCTGTCCTCTCCTCCCCCACTCCCATCTGCCCGACACCTGATGAATGTTATTCCTATATGTACACTTAAGTGTTGACCAGTTAAAACCAATTTGCTGGTGAGTACATGTGGTGCTTGTTTTTTCATTCTTGTGATACTTCACTTAGTAGGATGGGCTCCAGCTCTATCTGGGATAATGCAAGAGGTGCCAGATCACTATTGTTTTTTGTGGCTGAGTAGAACTCTATGATATACATATACCACATTTTATTAATCCACTCATGTATTGATGGGCATTTGGGTTGTTTCCACATCTTTGCAATTGTGAATTGTGCTGCTGCAAACATTCTAGTATAGGTGTCTTTTTTACAGCATGTCTTGTTTTCCTTTGAGTAGATGCCCAGTAATGGGATTGCTGGATCAAATGGTAGTTCTACCTGTAGCTCTTTGAGGTATCTCCACATTACTATCCACAGAGACTGTACTAGTTTGCAGTCCCACCAGCAGTGTATGAGTGTTTCTATCTCTCTGCATCCATGCCAACATTTATTTTTTTTATTTTATTTATTTTTTTTGAGACAGAGTCTTACTTTGTTTCCTGGGCTAGAGTGTCATGGCATCAGCCTAGCTCACAGCAACCTCAAACTCCTGGGCTCAAGCGATCCTTCTGCGTCAGCCTCCCCAGTAGCTGGGACTACAGGCATGTCCCACCATGCCTGGCTAATTTTTTTATGTATATATTTTTAGTTGTCCAGATCATTTCTTTCTATTTTTTAGTAGAGATGGGGTCTCACTCTTGCTCAGGCTGGTCTCAAACTCCTGACCTTGAGCGATTCACCTGCCTCAGCCTCCCAGAGTGCTAGGATTATAGGTGTGAGCCACCGTGCCTGGCCTATGCCAACATTTATTGTTTTGAGACTTTTTGATGAAGGCCGTTCTCACTGGGATTAAGTAATATCTCATTGTGGTTTTGATTTGCATTTCCTTGATGATTCGAGATGTTGAGCATTTTTTCATATGTTTGTTGGCCATCAATCTATCTTCTTTTGAAAAATTTCTGTTCATGTCCTTTACCCACTTTTTGATAGGGTTGTTTGATTTTTTTCTTGCTGATTTTCCTGAGTTCTATATAGATTATAGTTATCAGCCCTTTATCAGATGTGTAGCATGCAAATATTTTCTCCCATTCTGTAGGTTGTCTGTTTGTTCTTGTGATAGTTTCCTTGGCTGTGAAGAAGCTTTTTAATTTGATCAAGTCCCATTTATTTATTTTTGCTATTGCTGTGGTTGCTTTTGGGGTCTTCTTCACAAATTCTTTGCCTAAGACAATATCTGTAAAGTTATTCCAACATTTTCTTCTAGAATTCCTGTAGTTTCATGCCTTAGGTTTAAGTCTATTATCCATTGTGAGTTGATTTTTGTGAGATGTGAAAGGTATGGATCCTGTTTATCATTTTGTTTAGATCAAGTATGATATTCTTTATGAGTCTGGGTGCACCTGAGTTAGGTGCATAAATATTTAGAATGGTTATGTCTTCTTGTTGAATTGTACCTTTCATCACTGTATAGTGATCATCTTTGTCTTTCATTACTTTTGTTAGTTTGAAGACTAAGTTATCTGAAATCAGAACTGCTACACCAGCTTTCTTTTGGCTTTTGTTTGCATGAAATATTGTTTTCCATCCCTTCACCGTGCATCTGAATGCATCCTTGTGGGTTAGATATGTTTCCTGAAGACAGCAGATACTTGGCTTGTGTATATTTATCCATTCAGCCAGCCTATGTCTCTTTAGTGGGCAGTTCAAACCATTCACATTTATTGAAGGAATTGATAAGTCGGGCAGATTTCTGTTCATCTTGTTAAGTTGAACTTTGTTGCTATGTTTTCTCTCTTGGACAACTGTGGTATCTGGCCTTTGACCTTTAGCTTTTGGATGATTTTACACTGGTTAATGTTTATTGTGCTGATCCATGTGTAACACTGTTCCAAGTACTTCCTGGAGGGCAGGTCTCATCTTGATGAATTTCCTCAGTCTTTGCTTGTCTGAGAAGGTCTTTATTTCTCCTTCGCATAAGACACTTAGTTTTGCAGGGTACAAGATTCTAGACTGGACATTATTCTGTTTGAGAAGAGTGAGAATGGGGCCCCAATCTCTTCTGGCTTGTAAGGTCTCAGTTGAGAAGTCTGCAGTTAGTCTGATGGATTTTCCTTTGTAGGTTACCTGCTTCTTTTGTCTTACAGCTAGTAGGAGGGCATCTTTCATGGTTATTTTGGCCAGTCTGATGAATATGTGTCATGGTATCTTCCTGTTTGCAATGAATCTCCCAGGAGTCCTTTGAGCTTCTTGTACCTGGATATCTAGATTTTTAGCAAGGCCTGGGAAATTTTCCTCCATTATATCCTCAAATAGTTTATCCAACCCTTGTGTATTTTCTTCTTCAACCTCAGGGATGCCTATAATTCTCATGTTAGGCCTCTTCACATAATCCCACATTTCTTGTAGGCTTTACTCTTTTCTCTTATTTCTCTGTACTATCTCTGTGACTGACTTATTTAATTGAAATGTGTCATCTTTAATCCCTAAAATTCTTTATTCTGTTTGATCTACCCTATTCTTGAGGCTTTCCACTATGTTTTGTAACTCCTTGAATAAATTCTCCATTTCCAGAAGTTCTGTTAGATTTTTCTTTAATATTTCAATTTTTTTAGTGAATTTTTCTTCCAAGTCCTGGATTTTTTTTTTTTTTGTGGTTTCTTTATGTTGGGTATCCATTTTCTCTTGCATATCATTGAGTTTTCTTACAATCAATGTTTGAAATTCTTCTGTCATTTTAGTGTTCTGAATTTGGTTGATATTCATTGCTAGAGAGCTGATATTCCCCTTTGGGGGTATGGTTTCCATTTGATTCTTCATGCTTCCAGAGTTCTTTCACTGATTCCTTCCCATCTGGAGCAGCTGTTGCTTCTTACCCTTAGATTTTTGTTTAGATAATGACATGCCCAGTTTAGTCTCTGAGCCAGTAGATGGCATTTGTGGGTCAGATTCGACCACACTCTGTATGATGAGTCAGTAAATGTATTAAGAGGGTGTGCAAATTGACCTCCCTGTCAGTAGGTGGCACTTGCTGGGAGGAGCAGGCTGTAACCCGCCTGGATCCTGTAACCAGCTCTCCTTCCTCTGGAGAGGCACTCAAGTGGGGCCCTGGGACTTCCAGATGTGTCCTTATTTTCCAGCTCAATGGGAGCAGGTTGGAGAGTGAGGCTGCATGGGGCTAGGTTGGGTGAGCCTGCCCTCAATCTCCACAAATGCTATTAGCAGGGCTCAAAGGTCTGTGATCTGCTTCTGGGCGAAGCTGCCAGGGAGGGGCTGAAAGGGCCCCACTCAGCCAAAATGTCTGCGTGTGGGGGTAGGGCTGTCTGAGACCTGTAGTCTGGAGCAGGTCTCACTCCTTTCCACCCCCCCCATTCCATGGTTTCTCCTGGGCCTCTACCAGCAGGCAGGACCTCAAGACAGCATATTTCCCCTGACTGCTATGTGAGTAGGGTGGTTCCCTGTTCAGGATCACAGCCTGAGCTGGGAGTGTGGCCCTCCCATGGGAGCAGGGTTGCCCCTCAAGCATGCTGCAGCTAGGACCCACTCTGATCTGCCCCTGAAGACACACACATCTCAGTAGACTAGTTCACAAATATCCATTCTGTGCTCCTGGGCAATGCGATCAAGACCTGGGTGTATAGGATCTGGTCTGTAGGTCTATCCTCCAGGCCCTAGAGATCAATCCCTGATACTGCCAGGGAGAAAAGTGCCAGTTTAAAGTCACCCATGGAGTGTCCAAGCTGGATCAATGTCTCTCCACTTTGGGATTTTTCCCACTCTGCTGGAGTCACCAAGCAAGCAGCAGCTGGCAGGGCTGGTGGGTAGGGAGCTCACAGTCCAAGTACCCCTCAGTCAGCTGCAGGACCCCAAAACGAAAGGTCCCATTCCCTGTGGATGCCTCTGGATTGTGGCTAAATTGTCTCTCTTGGCAGCCGTGGGTAGGGGAGGGAAGAATAAAGCAATAGGGCACCTGCTGATGGGCTCGGGTCTGCAATGTGGAGGTGTCCTGAGGGAGCTGGGAGCCTGGTGCCCTGTCCGCAAGAGGCTCACCACTCACTCATGGCAGCCATCTCTGGGCTGGTGTTAGCAGGTCTCTCCAGCAGCTCAGGAGCCCACTGGCAGTCCGAGATGCAAGGGAGGGGAAATTTAACCACTCCACCTACCCTTGTTGCTGGTCTCCAAGCCTTTCAGGGTTTAGACCTTGCCGATGCCTTTCTCCTTCCAGTTCTGCTCTGCAACTTCTGCCAGTGGAATCTCCTGTAGTTTCAGGGACCCTTCCTTCCAACCCTCATCCGATCTATGTTTGTCTGCCTGTTTTTTTTTTTTTTCACCTTTATCTAAAATCTGTCTTTCTTGCAAAGATACTCCAGCTGGCAGTTTTTCTCATCTGCCATCTTGCCTCTGGCAATCCCAAAGTTAAGTTTTAATTCTTGGACACTGAATATTCTGAAGTCTTAGAGAAGACAAAACTGTTTTCTTGTCTTGCTTTTTTTTTTTTTTTCTTTTTGCAGACCCACCCAAGAATGCACTGTTTTCTTGTCTTATAATTTTCATGCTGTTTCTCCCTTTTCATGCAGGGTAGTGTTCTTTTTATTTTATTTCTGTTTCCAGATCATGCCCCTTATGGACTGCAGGAGCAGGAAAAGTCTATATTCCCTTTTTTGTCTCTTTTTTTGTATGTATCAACGTAATCTGTAAGATGACAGTTCTGGCAAGGATTTTTTTCTTAGTCAAGGAGCTTATTTTCCTCTGGGGACAATAAGAGGGAGGGCTGCTAGTCCAATCACATCATTTCTAACCTTGCTGATAAGCCTGAATACCTTAGTTATTTAATTAGCATCTTTTGATTATTAATAAAATAGAACACTTCCATACATTTATCTACCAATTTTTATATCTTTAGAAAATTGCTTGTTTGTATTCCCACAGGTATGTCATATTTTTCTTATTGCTTTGTGAGAGTCTAAACACCAAATTTGGTAGTGCATGCCATCGTGCAAAATTAATGTGTTTTTTCCCTTCTCTTGTATAGTGTTCTGAGAAACTTAGGCCAGATAAAACTCTTCCAATTCTCTTGGTGATAGAATATATGTCTTAATTTGAAGGAACAGCATGGAGGATCCTATTGAACAAGAAGTATGATACCTTATTTATATATTGTTTTACAACTTAAAAAGATCTACACACACAATCACATTTGGAACATAATGAAGTGTTCTCTAAGTTATTAGACCAAATGCAATGAAGTCTCTTCATATATCTCACACTCACTTGAACTCTACTAGCTTGCTATTTCTGACGGCTTGGCACTGGGCCTCATATTACAGCTAACTGCTATAACTCTACTCCTAGTTAATACTAAATGATGGAAGAGAAAGGAGCCTGTCCTGTGACTCTGATGTTCAGTTTGGACTGTGATTCAGGATTGGATTGGAATTCAGTGTATCTTTATTGGAGGCACCATTGCATTTTAGGCATCATTTGTAATTGTGGCAAAATACACATAACACAATTCAGTAGCATTTAGTATGTTCACATTGTTGTGCAACCAGTTCCACTGTCCATCCTCAGAACTCTTTCATCCTGCAAAACTGAAACTCTGTACTCATTAAATAATAATTCCCCATCTCCCCACCCCATTTTCACCCACTGGAAGCCACCATTTACTTTCTGTCCCTATGAATTTGACAACTCTAAGTACCGCATATAAGTGGAATCATAAGTATTTGTCTTTTTGTGATTGGCTTATTTTACTTAGACAATTGGCATTTTAGGAGGGTCAATTCTTGGTTGTGTGCAGCTGTCTAACTATCCCTTGCATGACGTTTGGCTCCTTGGGTTACCCTCAGACACTAAATGCCTGTGGAAATATTACCACATTGTGACAATCAAAACTGTAGGGTGGTATTTCTCCCAGTTGAGGACTCAGCCTTTGGCTGAGTCTCCACATAAAACCTCCAAACCATCTGAAGTTGATTCTTTCAAAAGGAAATATGTATTTGAAATGTAAATAGCTTCTTATCCCAATCTGGGTAAATAAGCCCCAGATGCCACTCTCTTAGACCTGAGAAAGCCAAGCCAAGTTTCATCAAAGGCTCTTTCAAAGTTCAATTCCTTACCAGGCACTTGTAAACAAGTTTAAATGCTATGCTTAAAGTGTGTGGTTTACTTTTGGGCTGTTAGAATCCAGAACCCTTGACTTCTTCCAGTGGAAATAGATGACAGTCAGCCTCTCTTCCTCAACTCCCTCCCCAACCAATGGCTTTCAATAGTACCCACTTAATGCTCTCCATGTAAACAGTTTACTGCCACGTTTATTTCTTATTGCATTTTTCCATATATTTATTTTAGTAGAAATACCACAAATAATTTAGAAATGTTTCATGTAGCGAGCTTGTCTTAAATGCCAGCATGGACATTGGACTTGAAGTGAACAGTCTTCCTGGAAGAAATGAGCACCCTGATGGCTGCAGGCTCTCATGAGTTACAAAGAACAGCTCATATTGAGGGTCATTATTGCCAAACATACTCATCAACTAAGCCTTTATTTTTTCAAAGGTGTTCTGTATTATAATAGTAATAAAAGCATATAATAAAAATATAGAAACTAAATAAAATTTTGAAGAGAAAGGATAAGAAGAAAGAGGAGGAAAAGAAGAGCATGTGTAATACCACCATCCACATGGTTCACCTACTGACTTATAGACTTTCAGTACATTTAGTGAATTTAAAAAAAAAAATCTCCACCTATTTTTTGCCACTTCAAAGGAAACATTCTTGTATTCACTTGTGCTAAATGAATTGATCATAGAATTATGGAGCTAAAATTGAATTCAGTGATTGGGGATAGTTAAATGCTTTCCTGGTGGGCACACTACTCTCCACAGCTATGTTTGAAAACACTTTAATTCTTACAGTTAATAATTTCAATGATACCTTAAAGTAAGCTTGGGAAATTATGAAATCCAACTAGGAAGGGCTCTTCCAGTTATGTTATGAGCTGGGTGTGCTGCCTGCCAGTCTTTGTGGCTCTGCTTTTCTGCCTCTCTGAATTTTCATCCTAATTTTTCTTGGTTAGGTCTTATAATGCATTTACCCCCATCTACCGTTAGCCAACTGCTTTTTAAGGTTTTCTGATGTTATGCCAACTCTGACTATATTCCACCTAGGAAAGATACGTTGGAATAAATCATGCTTCACTCTGGTAGAAAGAATTAACTCAGAACAACAAGGCCTGAGTCTGCTTTTATACTGGGCAGTGACAGGATTTCTCTGAGCCTCAGTTGCCTTTTCTGTAAAATGGGGATGGTAATGACTACCTAAGAGTTTCTATAAGGGTGAATGAGGTAATTATAACAGAATACTTTGTAAGGAGTGCGAGTATCAATACATTATGCCCTAATCCTTGAAGTTATACAGAAATATTACATGTGATTCTTACTTTTGAGGAAGGAAGGCAAAATTAAAATCATATGGCCAAAATAATGTATCCAGGTTCATATAGGTGGTGATGTTTCCTCTTTAGCAACTCCTTTTAATACGAATTAGCCATGTTGTTGGTCTCTGCTACATGGTTAATGCACATCTTCTTGAGGATCCTTTGATGGGGATTTGTGCATTGAGTCTTTCTACTCAGACTGTATTTCTCTGGAGAGCCTGACCTATAACTTATACTTCCCCTGTCTTCCTTATAGCACAACACATAGATTGGGCACCATGTAGGGCCCCCAGTGCATGGGTTCATGCGCATCTGCAGTGGGATTTTCGGTGGAATAGTTTGAAGAGCTCCACTATATCATAGTGTGGCTTTGGATGCAGAGCTAGGTGGGTGGTGGAAAGAGGAAGAAGATGATAGGTGATTTGGGGATGCAGCTTAGGCATCCTTGAAGGGAAAAGAGAGAATGAAAGACGGGAAAAAGGACTTCAATGTCCCGGGACATATATCAACTGAATTCAATTTTTTCCAGAGGCAGGCATGGAGGTGGAAGAGTTTGCCTCATGTTTAGTCATTTGGAGAAGAGTATTTAGAGAGAAGGACAGGTGTGCTGTCTTACAGGTCAAACCCTGCCCTACTGCCTCTGCTGGAATGCTCTTTCTGCCTTCATCTTGTCACTCATATCTGGGCTCAACTATCATTTCTCTGGAAGACTTTCCCTGCCCACTCAGTCTGAGGTTATCCTGTCTTCCACCTCTCTGAAGCAATCACTATTTGCTTTGTTGCTGATTTCTTTCTCTACGGTCCTTGCCATTAGTCGAAATGATACTCTTTTATAAATTTACCTTTTTATTGCTTATTTTCCCCAATAGATCATAAGTTCTAACATCTCTCTCTTGTTCTTATTTCTCATTTGCTCATAGAACAGTGCCTGCTGCTCAAAAAGTGGTGATTGAATAAATAAATTTCACGTAGTCACAATTAGCTGTAAGGAGGCATTGAATTATTTTGTTGACTTGAAATTTTGTTATCAAAGGTTTCTTTAAAATTTTACCACTTGGATAAGGGTTTAAACTACTTAAACATAATTTTTTTTTGTAGGGAAATACAACTCGAACTGTTATTATAATACTTATTTTGTTACCTCTGGATGGACACAAAATATGGTGGTTAGAAATAAGGATGGGAAAAAAAGCCAGTATGATATTGGGACCTGAACAATGGATCGGGTGTAAGGCTCTCTTTATCTCAGTTTTCTCAAGTGTCAGATGACAGGGTTAGAGCACTGATGCTCTCAAGGGGCCTCTGTAATCCTGTGAGCTTTTTCTAAGAGGAAATAGGAAAGAACAAAAAGTTTTAAGATGTTAGAACATTTCTTTAGAAGAAAATAGGACATCATTTTAAGCTATTGTGAAGCATGTCAGTTGATGAACTGATTATGGTTCAATCTTGTAGGAAGAGCTTAGCAGGAATACGAGGTAGGAAATAATTTCCAACAGCTTTCATTGTTGAACAGACAGATGTCTAGTCAGTACAGGAATTTTCCTTTAATTTAGACTCTGCTTGATGACATAAATTGGCTAATCCAAGCATACTGAGAAATTTGTAGCCAAACTTGAAGTTTTTTTTTTTTTTAATCATTAGTTTTAATCAGAACTCACACCCCAACTCAAAGAATAAATTGCTTCTTCTTTCCTTTCCAGCCGCGGGGAATTGATTTTAGTTTTATCTGACTGTTATCTTGGCACTAGGTTTGGTATGGGCACTAACAGAAACATTTGAAGTAGAAGCTAGTAGAAGGCCAATGCTTCATTTATAGATGCAGGCTATTTGGACCTTTTCCCCATTTCCCTTTTAAAATCCACTACAAATGAATAAAGTAATGGCAATGTTTAATGAATGGAGTCGTTGAAAAAGCATTTATAGTGTCATTGTTGTGGATTGTGACAGCAGCATGCCAAATGATGTTTACCACAGATGGAGGGTCTCTGGACAGGTGTAATTCACTTTCATTAGAAACTAGATCCTTCTTACTTTCTCTGTAATACATTACATTCACCATTTAAGACAAAAGACATTCTATAAAAAAGACATCTGCACTCGAATGTTTATAGCAGCACAATTCACAATTGCAAAGATGTGGAAACAACCCAAATGTCCATCAATACATGAGTGGATTAATAAACTGTGGTATATATATACCATGGAGTACTATTCAGCTATAAGGACCCAATATTTTAAATTACATTTCTCTGAGGGTTCTGAAAATAGAGTAAGTTTGACTGTCACTTTGTTTTTGAAGTAGTGAATAACTCTCAACTGTGCTCAACTATATTTAGGTAATTTTTACAAAACAATCTATATGCATATACCCAGAAAAATATTACTCGTATATAAGATATCCATGTTAAAGAGGAATGTGTGTTTATATGAAACTAATTTAAGAACCTTTGCATAGAACCTTCTGGCATAGAGTTATAAAAAAAGAAAAACAATTAGCAAGTAGTGCTGAAACCAAAGCTATCTGTATAGTTTATTAGAAGATGTCTTCAATGTCCAGCATTATTTTTTGAGGAAATATTGGAAGGGAGATGAATGCCCCTGCAAGTCTAGTCCCTATAGCAAAGTCGGTGCCATCCCACTCCAAATACATCTTCCTCTCAACCTCCTATTCTTATGCTGGTCTGGATTCCTAGAGGGAATGTTTTGGCAGTTTAGGGAGATATCAATAGAGACATTTTTCTCTTCATTTTCCTTTATGAGCCTGAGAAACAATGTCCCTACAGCCTTCTTAGGTGTAAAAGAAATAATAAAGTAAACTGGCCTTGTCTTTTTTTTTTTTTTACTATAAGTTAAAATTGAGCTAATAAAACTCTTTCCAGAAGGAGTAAAATATTCCTGACTTCCACTTTTCTTTGTGTTCCCATTTCTTGGAGTCCCCCTTTCCCCTGGGACTAGCTTACTCAACAGAAGGTATGTACAAAAGTATATAATACAGATAGAACACTGGCTGAAATTGACGAAAGGACCTCAGAAAAGCCATCATTTTATAGATGAGCAAACTTATTCACAGTGCCCAGGTAACTTCTCCAAGACCAGGTTGAGCCACCTTCTCAATTGAGTTAAATCTGTATGTGCATGTATTCTATTTATAAGCAGACTCGATAAAGGCCACAAAAAAATTAAAAACCAAAAACATTGTTAAATCGTCAACTTCTCTATCAGAAAGACAGCTAGATATTATGTTGAACATTATCAGAGGCCATTTTGGGTAAAATATGTCTTGCATACTTTCCCCATCTCAGCATCACCACGTAGGTAGATTAAGCCACTTAATTCCCAGTGATTCATCAGTGACTTTTCCTTTTCAAAATAGCCAGTCTTCTCATTATCATTTCAAACCAAAGAGCTTATTAAAATACCAGCTACTTCTCTACGGAGATGCATTAGATCAGGGAACAATAGCAAATAAACTCTGAAGTCTAAATCTGAAAGAAGAGTTTCAGTGATAACTATAAAAATATTTTCAGTTACTTAGTGAGAAAAAAGACACCCCCGTTTGTATTCGTGGATCATTACTGCCATTTATGGTTAAGTTGTTCTTTCCCCCAGGGATTCTCAACTAGAAATGAGTTAATGGAAATGTCTAGACACACACAAGAAATCTTACTTATGAGCCCATAATATGTTCTAAAGACTTTTATGGATAGTGTTGAAAACAAAAGTATATTTTAAAAAAGCAAAAATCAACTTCAAAACCCAAGTTTCAGATTATCAAGGGTTACTTCCTTCTCCTTTAACCTGATTAAAACTTTGGAGTCCCAGCTACAGTAAGAGGCTTATAATATTCCATTCAGCAAGAACTAGCCCCCTATAATTACAGCTTTAAAATGTTTTCTAGGCTTCATACACTTGTTCAGAAAATGATCAATCTGAGGATTCATAATAAGGTATTGTTCAAGGAAAAAAAAACTCTTCACCTTCTGAAATTCAAGTCTTTGTGGCTTTTCACAGAAATCTGGCTCTTCCTCACAACATTTTGTGGTCAGAGCAAAATCAATTATTCAATGACCTGGGCATAGAGATGGTTCTCTCTTGTTTCAAGGAGGGAAGAATGCCAGGACCACAAGCACTCCCAAGTGAAAGGCTGTGCTTGACGCGTTTATCATAGGAGTTGGATGATGTCTCAGGGCACAGATGCCAGGAGTTTTGTTTTGTTTTTAATTTCATCATGCTTTTAAAACCATTTTTCTTTCTACAGGCCCCGATAATGCCTTTGAAAAGATCCATTCTCCTGAGTAATCCAAGTGGAGGGAGAACGGTATGAGGTTTGAGTGGAACAGAACTCTCCCTCCTCTGACTGGTGGGAGGTAGCTCTCTGAGTGCCTCATATGTTCAACCTTCAATTAATTCCACTCGCACTATACCCCCACTGGTAATGAAGACAAATAGTGCTGCAGTCTTTGGATACATCCTGAATGTTTACTTCTGATAACAACCAAGGATATACTGCTCCCACTCTGGGAACTATAAAAGTCATTTTGGAGAAGAAATTTTGACTCTGCCTTTTCCTCCTCTGCCACAGAGAAGGACGACAGTAATGGTTAAGGAAAGTTAAACGAGAGAGGGTGCGCAGAACCTGGATTCCCTCTTCATCTGACTTCAGACATCCTATTTTGTAGAGTTAATTGCAACTAATACTTATCAAGTGTACCAGATGCCCCCTCCTCCCCACCCATACCCCTTAGGCGTTATTATTTCAGCACTCTGCCCAATGCCAGCATCTGCCTCTCTTTGCCCTTGGGCCTTCTCTGGCCTTAAATTCCTCAGTGCTTCTACTCCTCCCCATAGAAACATGAGGCCAGAAATGCCAAGAAATAAATGCTTCCTCATGAGAACAGCCTTTGACCAATGATTGACCAAAGTTGGTGTATAAATACCTCAGTGCCTTTGTCCCTCAGGTGGGATAACTCTGAGGTGTTGTCCTACTCTGGGACCCTGGGCTCCACAGTGAGGTTAAGCTCCAGTAGCCCACAGCAATAATAACAGCCTTTATTGGCTGGATTCTCTTCCTTCTTTTACTTCCCCACGTGTCTACTTGTGTCTCCTGAGATCACAATCTCGATAAACTACTTGTACTTGAATCTATGCCTGTGGGTCTGCTTCTAAAACACAAAGTTTTGGGATGTGGACTTTTAAAAAAGAGGACTAGTTGCTTTGCTAATTGAGGTTCATATACACACAGTCCGCCCTTTTCTCTACGCCAGCTCCAGTGGCTGTTGGCCATTTGTGACAGCTTTTCCTCTTGTGGTTAAATTTTGCTTGATTTCATTTGGATAAAAACAGTGGAGCTGGCCTCTGCGTCATGCCCAAAGCCCTCCTTCATTTCCCTCCTGTTCCATGTTGATGTATTTTCTGATGTCCACCCCTCCCCTCCCCATAGGTTTAGCCTCACCTCAGCTTCTGAGTCTCCTAAAGGTCCTCAAACACACACACACACACACACACACGCATCTAGGAGTTCTTAACATTTGTTATGCTATGTATTCCTTTGGCAGCTTATGGACATATCTAGAATGTTTTTAAATTCATAAAATAAAACATACAGGATTACAAAGTGATATAGTTTGGATATTTGTCTCCTCCAAATCTCATGTTGAAATTCAATCCCAATTTTGGATGTGGGGCCTGGTGGGAAGTGTTTGGTTCATGGGGGCAGATCCCTATGCTTGGTGCCCTCCCTGCAGGTAATGAGTGAGTTCTTACTCTAATAGTTTACACACAATAGCTGGTTGTTTAAAATGATGTGGCACCTTCTCCCTCTCTCTGTCTTGCTCCTCCCTCACCATGTGACAGGCTGGCTCCCATTTGCCTCCTGTCGTGGGTGGAGGCTTCCTGAGGCCCTCACCAGAAATAGATGCCTGTGCCATTCTTTTTGTACAGCCTGAAGAATGATGAGCCAAATAAACCTCTTTTCTTTATAAATTACCCAGCCTCAGGTATTTCTTTATAACAATGCAAACAGACTAAGACACAAAGGAAAATAATTACAGTGAAATATGATTAGTAACCTGGAGTCCAGATAAGCGTATATTCCTACATATACATAAAAGCTTGAGGAACTTTGGCCTTTATCACTTCTCTTCATTTCCCCCATAAGGTAGTGAAACTTGTAATTAAATCGTGGTTTGACACAATTGTTGATTTCCAAGGCTCCAGTGCTAAGATCAGAGTGAAGATTTGGGGTTCCAGAAAACAAGTCCTTAGCCATGTTGCCCCTGATTTAACATCCCATCCTCACCTTTTTTCTCCTTTCCTAGGTAGGTCCCACTCACATTATTGCCCTCTCTATGTAGCGTTCAGTTACCTGGCTACCTTTCTTCCCTGACATGAGATTGGTGCCCACCTTGGATCTCTATTTGGCTGTTGTGGCCTCAAATCTTCAAATATTTCCCCCAGTATGCCTCCTCATTATACCTATAGCTCACTGGCTAAGGCGCTCTTAGTTATCAACAGAGATACCCTTAACAATGTCTGTAATTTTTTCTTTTTTCTAAATTTATCTTTTAATTGACAGATAAGATTGTATATATTTGCTGTATAAAACATGATGTTCTGAAGTATATTTACATTATAAAATGGCTAAATCTAGCTAATTAACCTATGAATTACCTAATATAGTTATAATTTTTGTGTTGAGAACACTTTATATCCACTCTCTTGGCATTTTCCAAGAATACAATAAATTGTTAATTATAGTCACCATATTATGCAATAGATCTTTTGAACTTATTCCTTCTGTCTAACTGAAACTTTGTATCCTTTGACCAACATTTTCCACAACCACCATTCTACTCTCTACTTCTAAGAGATCAACTTTTCTAGATACCACATATGAGTGAGATCATGTAGTATTTGTGTTTCTGTGCCTGGCTTATTTGACTTAAAATAATGTCCTCTAGGTCCATCCATGTTGTCAGAAATGGCAGAATTTTCTTCTTTTTATGGCAGAATAGTATTCCATTGTGTATATATACCACATTTTCTTTATCCATCCATCCACTGATGGGCACTTTGGTTGTTTCCGTATCTTGGCTATTGTGCAGATATCTCTTCAGATGTCCGAAATTTTCTTTAAAATACTTCAGCATGAACTTCATGATACAAATGTGTTAGTTTTACTCTATCCTTAGGAGCAATCAGTGATTCTATTCAGGAGTCCATACCCCAGAAATGGTGAGGTAACAGTTAATAAGAAAAAGCACTCTAGAGATGGCTACTGCAAATGTCTTCACTATCTTTCTCTCCCATCAACACTAGACATTTTTCTAATTAGTGTAATTAATAGTAGAAATGAATTTTCATTGTTAAAGTTTATACCTAGGTAATTACGCTAAGAAATGTTAGAAGTGGGCTGATATAGGTGAAATTGGTGATATTCAAGATGTGTTTCTTGGCTAAAATATTTTAAAGACACTATCCATCTTTGGATAAACTACAAGCCTTTTGCAATTGCCATTAGTTTTGGAACATTATATTTAATCCTAAACCCAGAACCCAGCTGTCATTCTGAGATATTCTGGATCACCTCTAGAATGGATGATTTATCAAATCCCACCACTATGATAATATTGTATTACATTTGCCTCAGGTAAACATTTTATGCAAGTTATTTATGGAGCACCAAAAAGGACAGAATTCTAGGATTTCTTTGGTTTGGGATCAGATGGCTCTTCTTGACTGCTTGTTAATGTCTATATGTGTAGCAGGATTTGATCTGAGACTTGTTTTTATTACCAAGTTGTAGAGGAGATGCCAACTCCCACCTACTTCTAAGTATTAGTGGTTTCTAAAATGTTCCAAAATAAGCCTAAGAATGGTGATGATCAAATTGCCTTACACCTCCCCCCAATCATGGAATAGTATAGATTTTTCCATTATGTATAAGACTATCATGCCAACTATTTTCTACAATAACAACTAGGATTGTTTCATCCCATTGGGCTGACCTCTTTGGTCCCAACTCTGGTCTTGCGTAAGTCTTCTCTAACCTTCGTCTTGTTTTGGATGACAGATTTTGGCACTGTTATGTCTAGTTCCTTACAATTATTGGTATTAGATTCATTCATTCATTTATTCATTGAAAAATTATTCCCAAAACGTAAAAGCCCCGGACCAGATGGCTACACTCCAGAGTTCTACCAGACATTCAAAGAAGAACTCACACCTATACTACAGAAATTATTCCACAGTATTGAGAAAGACGGCATCCTTCCTAACTCATTCTATGAAGC